>NW_011627046.1:3886727-3906530 GCF_000204515.1 Acromyrmex echinatior | reverse complement strand
TTTCTCAAACGTTTAGCTATGCGCGAAATGAGAAGGAGATGAAATATTCCTATTATTCTAATTATCTAACATTCCAATTAGTCTAATTGCTTGTTCAACTAACAGTGATGGATATGAAATTATCTAATTAAATCTAAGAATAGAATTTTAAACAGTTGAAAAATATTAACATAAATACTTCTTGTCTTTTTTTCCTGATTTGCTTCCTCATTCTCTTTGATGAAATAGAAATAATAATAATATTTAATTACACGGAAAAAAAAACGCGGTTTTACTGAAGTATTTAAATATTTAGCAAGATACAGATCTAAAAGTAATTTTATTGAAGCCTTACAAAATAATTATGTAGGAATTTCAAATATGTTAAGCAGTGCTGCAAAGTGCAAGTTTTAACATTTTAGCAAAATTTGAATTTTACATAATATATTTTGATTAATAGTTCAAATAAAATTACTTTTTAATTTCTAATTTTAAAATTATCTATCTAAATTTTTAGATACGTCAGCAAAACCATTCTTTCCATATAGATAGAGATCTAGAAATAATTTAGGATTATATAAAATTAATTATATACATTGCTTAAACGCTCTCGATGACGTTGCTGCAAAAAGTTTTAATATTCTAACAATCAATTTGAGCGTCCAAAATAATTATTTTGATAGTTGAAATAAAATTATTTCTAAATCTATATCCAATTAAATTTTTAAATATTTATGAACAAAACCGTTCTTTTCGTGTAGATTCTATTTTGAGATCTTTAACTAAATTTGCTAACTAATATTATTTATTATACTGATAAAAATGTCGAGAATAAGAATTATATTGGTTCGATGCTTCTCGCATCGTATATTCTTACAAATAAAAGAATCTTTGACACATCCTTCTTAAAGTCATATTACAATTCCACATAAAAAATTTATGTCAAAAAATCGAATTTGCAAACGCAGTTTGATAAAATTATTGCATGTGCGACATCGCAACGGGCGAGAATCGAGGTCGGAATTCCGGCGAATCGAGATTTCGAAGCTCAACGCGGCGCAATTGCGAACCGGAGAGCATTCGGTGAGCGATTAGCGTGATACGGTCTTTATGCGGTTTGTCACGCAGGAGCTATCGAGCTGCTCGTATGCGTAGTTGCGTGCGTGCGCGCGCGCGCATATGTACACACGGCGAACGACGACGCGCATATAGCCCAGAGCGATGTACACGCACGCGATCGCTTGCCTCTCCGTCAAGTTCTCGTGAAGGCCACCACCATGTAGCGAGTTGAGATGCGAGTGTGTCTCTCGGACTCGGCCTTGGTCACCCGCTTCCGTCAGCTGCGGGCTAATTGTGAATAACGTGTCGATACGCAGGCACGCACGCACGTGCATGTGCACGCACTCACGCACGCACGCACGGCCGAACCTCAGGGCCTCGATTCCGTGACAAGGAGCGGCGAGGAGCCTTTCCGTGTCGCGCCTGTTTCTTTGTAGCGTAATGTCGGAAATTATGCCGAAACGGGAGCAGCCGCTCGCTTTATTACGGGTGTCGTGTCTCTCCCACTTCGTTTTACCTTCGTTCTGTACATTCGCCTTTTTTTCCACACACACACATAAGCGCTCTCTCCGCGCTCTTGGCGATGCTGGATCGATGGCAAGGAAATGAGAGAGAGAGAGAGAGAAAAAAAAGAAGAAAGATATGTCGACCCGCATTCGTCGCATCCCACATTCAACGTGATTCGAACGTCGTCTTTCGATTCCGGGTCGTGTCTGTCTAATGCGAAGATCGCGGTCAATTCGATGTATCATAGGCTGAAAATCACACGTGATCAGATGTCGAGTAAAATGTACGGGTATCGATATATATGACTCATGAGATTCTCTTTCGACGTAGTAATATTTTCAGACGAGCTCTTAGGTCGGTATTTATAGTCGGTTCTTACATTTAAGACCGCCTTAAGTATAGTCTTAAGATGTCGTAAGTCAATCAAAACTCTGACATGATCTAAAATATTAATAAACTTTGACATTTATCGCGGCGAAATATTGCCGCAATATCGATAGGAAATTATCTTATGGGATTACTCATTATCGATGTAGGAGAAACCTACGCTGAATATAAGAATTTCCTAAAAATATTAATTAAATAAAAATAACAAATTAATTAAACCAAAATCCGTTTCTGATTTCTCTGTTACAGACGAAAAAGAACAATCCCAACCGCATCAAGAGACCCATGAACGCTTTCATGGTCTGGTCGCAGATGAGGCGCAGAGAGATTTGCGAGAAACAACCAGATATGCATAATGCTGAGATCAGTAAAAGTCTGGGGAAAGAATGGAAGTTATTACCAGAGATAGAGAAAAAGCCTTACAGAGAAGAGGCCGAGCGACTTAGGAAGATGCATCAGAAAGAGTATCCAAATTACAAATACCGACCCAGGAAGAAGACTTCGAAACCTGCTGAGATTTTGAAGGCAAAAGAGAGGAAAAGAACGCGGAAATCGGTGTCTCTATCGTTGTCGTCGCCGTCACTACCGCCTTCTCCATCGTCGTCATCATCGATGTTGTCGACGCCGTCAAACAGCCCGGCCTCGATGCTCGCCAGCTCATCCTTGTCACCGCTGTCGCCGGTTTCCGCGGCACCCGCTGCTAGTCACGCTGCCAGGACCAGAAATGATAACAATAACAATACCCGACAGCAGATGCTGAAGAAACCGATAAAAAAGCTTCAATCGAGTCTTAAACCGATGTCCAGGTCGAACTCAAAACACGTCGAACTGACTTTGGAGACCCTGGAAACGCCACATCATATGCTACGCTCTGATGTGGATTACAACTCGGCACCGTTATCAATTCCCGGCAAGGTGCCCACCAGCCCGACCTGCGACACCCCCGACTCGCCCGAGTCCGCCTTCTACGAGGAGAGTTACAACTCCGAGAACGTTATCAACAACAACGCGATCTGCAATATTGCTCCTAAGATCAAGCAGGAACCAAAAGTAGAACTGAGAGAACCGAAGGTGGAGCCAAAGTCGGAATTGGATGAAATGAGTTTCGCCTCGAAAGACATAATTCTGGCGTCTGTAGACCTGCCGTCGACAATGCGACCGGACAATCATGGTTACTGTCACACGAATTTGACTTCCGCTGTTCGGCAGATGAATTTCCAAGTGAAGCGGGAACCCACGCAGCCCACGATGATGAACGCCGTTGTCCCGATGACGATGCTTCAGTCGCCAGTGTCCATCATGTCGTCCGTCCTTGCAACGCCGACGACGGGCATCACGGGAGGTGCCATCGACGACTGTCTTCTCACGGATGAGACTCTCATTAGCAACATCGGTCGTCATCCGGTTAACCTCGAGGAACTTATTAACAGCTTTCCACATCTCTCCGATCAAACATTAACCGAACTATCGTCCGACATCGAGATGGATAGTTTGACATTGCCGGATTTAGAGTTTAATCGTAATGAGGAGATTATGTCTATACTCAATACTGACGAATGGAACGCCGAGTCCTACTGAAAAGTCAAGAGAGAAAACGAAAATGGAAGAGGAAGATAAACAGAATGCGCATTATTGGTTTGTATGGAGCGTTTTCATGCATAAAGACAGATAATCGCGTTACAAATAATTGTCCTCCACGTTGCTCGAGGACACCAGCAGAGAATTCATTCGCCATGTTCCGCATGAACCGATTGACAAAGATCTTGACCGAAACGCATCGACGTGGTGCGCGAAGTAGATAACGCGTATTATCGCGATCGTTATCAATATTTCTTTCACACGGATCGCACGCTCGAGTTCATTTTGAACGAATTATCATTCGCTATCGCGCGTCTTCGTCTTTTGTATTTGTCGCTAGAGTAGACGCGCTACTCTTCGAATATACGAGTGTTTTTTTTTTCGGCCGGCGCGCGTCGTGGCTTTCCGTGTTGTGCTTCGTGCAATTCAAATCTGCACGATCAATCGTTAGATCAGAAAGTGACCTTTCGAAGGAAAAATGTACGATCGTTTGATTTCCAGTTAGCTTCTAATATAACAATATTTGTGGGTAACAAAAACCTGCAATTAGCATATATAAAAATGAATCCAAGAGATACGGCATTACGTGGCCTTTATCAGTTTTTATCTTTTCTTTTTAAAAATCCGCGAAAAATATCCCGAATTCTTGCTCGATATTTCGTTGAGTAGAAATCGGGAAATGGTCAGCGCCTAATAGATTAATTAATAGACTCCGATTCGCGGATGTGATTGGACGATTGTCGCAACGCACATCGTCTTTGATATTTTGATTCATATGAAAATATATAAAAAAAATACTTTTTTTGAATTTTTCGTACGAACCAATATATCAAAATTCAGCCAATGTATCAAAATTTTTCGAGATCTAAAGCGATCAAGTCTTCGTTAATTCTTTATTTGTATTCCGAAAATTAGCATGGCGTAAGATTAGTCAGCTCAGCTGACGAATCATCTGTGCCGGCATTAACATCGATTACTGAGAAGAAAAAGACAAACGTTAGCCACGACGCGTAACGGTTTCGAGATTTTTCTTTTTTTGTATATGTACTGTAGTATACTTTTGTATGAAGTTAGATATAAGCGTAGGCGGGCGGTTGAGTTCGCGTGGTTTAGAAGTTTTCAATTGATAATTCATTGATATGAAAAACATGTCCGTCATGATACAAAATTCTTCGTCTCTGTGCGAATTGCAGCCGCCCATTTTTTGTTGTATATATCGAAGCTGTATTTAGTAGAATATAATATATATTAAAAGTATAAGTAAATCCATCTCTAACCATGATGTGAATGACGCACGCATTTTATGTGACATCGGTGTCTTTCCGATTCCGTTAAAATTAGTTAAAAAGATTTAAAATTAAAATTAAAATTGAGATTTTTATTTAATTTGATGAAAAAAAATTATCTGAAAAATTATTTATTGAATAAAAATAAAGTATATTAATGTACATATATATATATTTTAATATAAACGAAATTATATCCTGGTTAAACTTAATGTATTTAAATTAAATTAAAATGTTACATCAAATTTAATCAAAATATATCCTATTTTTCATTATTTAAAGCAAAAGGAGGCTTGTGCTTATTTATGTCTCTTTTACTTTTTATTATTATTACGCTCAGTGCAAATTTCTTGGGTTTTTAAATTAAGATGTAATAAGATAAATTAAGATATTAAAATCAAAATCGGAAAGAAAGTTATGATTTTATTTCAACATTTTATTTATACTTGTCTTGTACATACATAAGCACAATCAGAAAATGGAACGATCAAAGTGCAAAAAAGGAATTATATTAGTTCAAAAAAAATTAAAAATTGCAAAATTGTTTTCGTTGTTCGGTCTATTTAAAAAAAAAATAATAATAAGAAAGTCGATTATTAATCGATTTAAATAAGTTATGCAATATTTAAAAATCTTAAAAACTTTCGACGAGAATATGAAACGGATAAAGGAAGAACATCGATTGATATAATGTGCGTGCGTGCATTGCTTCATGAAAAATATATATACACTACCGTTCATATAAGTTTTCGGACATTTAAAAAAAAAAAATAAAACATTCTTGCGCAATTTTCTTTTATTTTGGCAGCAACTGCAATAACAATATTAATTATCACAGATTGATAAGTTATCAGAAAACTTACAATTTTTTCTCATAAAAAATCCTTCTTTTGCTTTGATTACAGCTTTATATTTTGGATTTTATGTTAATTAATTTTTCAAGCGTACTTAATGATCTCCAGATACTTTAGAAATACTGTCAGAATTATAGTACTGTATTTTTCTCATCCATTTGTTATTTAGAGAGATTTTTCGAGAAAAATTATAAGTTTTTCAAATACATATCAAACAGTGAGATATTTTTGTCATTTTATAATTAAAAAGATCAACTTATGTTGCTAAAATAAAAAAAAAATTGTATAAGAATGTTTTATTTTATTTTTAAAGGAGTCTAAGAGCTTATAAACGATA
The DNA here is from genome assembly GCF_000204515.1 of Acromyrmex echinatior. Next base: position 3,900,543 of record NW_011627046.1, on the reverse strand, counting down.
GTATACATACATAAATATATATAAATGTTGAAGAGTGAATAATGCGTGAGACACCGTTACGTTGACGATAGTCGTTGCGCCCTCCCGCGAAAAATGGTGAAGCGATCGGCAGGAATCGATCCCCAAGTACTCCCTCGACAAAATCAAGACTCTCGTCACCGAACAAATAAAACGCGGAAGGATAATTGTACGCCCAGTCACGATCGATCGGACATGATTAATCTTGTCGAGTTTGCCGAGTTGATGTTGAATGAATGTGATCGACGTGACGCAAAGTGACGAGATGTACTTTTAGAGAATTTGCTCAGATAATTGTTGTCGGGTATCCCTCGAGATATCCTTAAAGATTTCATTAGATGTTGCTTTCTCCGAACGTATGTCCCAGGAAGGAAAAAAAAAATGATAGAAAAGAGAAATTCGTACTTTCGATGGGACTACGTTTGGGAAAAAAATCGTCGAGTAGAGGCAAGGCATATCGCTTCGATTGGAAACGGTCCCACCGGGAGGATAACAATGCGAGTCTGTTTTTCTCCGATCGGTCGTGTGCATGATCACCGACGTTAGATCTAGCGGTTATGATCCATCATCGGTATATCGAGCAAGCGAGATCGGAGTAAGCCACGCTCGGCTGGTCGCACGATTATCGATATATCAAACACTTGATCTCATAGTCTCCAATAATTACAAATTACATTTATGTTTGCGTAGCGATTAATTTTCAATTGTTCGTAAACGGTGATTATATCTATAGTCACACCATCAGTGAATTCACTATCGCCCGTCTTTTGTTCTTTTCTTTTTACTTCTCTTGGTAAGATTCAAACGCTGCTCTTTGCAATGTAGCAGCTCTTACGTTGCTGTTATTCTCACTATTCGTATTAACATTGTTATATATATATATATATATATATATATATATATGTATATATATATAAATATATATAAATATCTATGATTATTATTAATATTATTACTTTTATTGTAATTACAATTATCATAATTATTATTTTTATTATTATTGTCTTTATCAATTCTATCGCTATTATTACTGATATTATCATTATTATTCATATTTGCTATACCGTCAATCGCGAAAAAAAGGATTGGATTCGGCGAACACAGCGTGAAAAAAAAAACGAGCGAGCGCCTCCGACACAATGCGTGTGGAGTACGCGATCCTTAAAACTTGAGGGAAAAAAATGAAAAAAAAATTAATTTTTGATCGGCGAGCAAAATAAGTTGCTCTGTGCGAATTATAGCTCATAAATTCTGTTTATCTGCTTCCTTCTCTTTCCTTTCTTTTTTTATTTCACCAACACGTAGGCGAGCGTCATATGTAATACTGCGCCAGCCAATTAGTGCCCCAATTAATCGCAAACAGCGCTTTTTTTATTTTCTTTTCGATTTTTCTCGAGAGAAACGATCGCCGTAACTGGTCGTTTTCTTTAAAGGGCGAACGACGTGCTTGGAAAGGAAAGGAAAGAGAAGGAATTAAAAGAAACCGGATGTAATACTGAGAAAAAGAGAATAAAATACAAAGAAAATACAGTGCCTATCACTCCGGTCTGGAAACTCTCGTACAAAAATCATATACAGGGCCAAGAGGAACAAAGTATAATGTTAGTGTTGATAGCTATTTACATGAAAGCGCAATAAAAATTATTACGATACAATTGCTCCGAAATTCTCGTCTCCTTTACTAAGGTTCTCAGGAAGTTTCAGGAAGATGATCAGACTCGGTCCTCGCGAAACGGGCAGAGATCGAAATCGGGCAGGATTACCGTAATGGTGAAGGAAACGAAAGGGAGAGCCGTTGCTCTAGGAGCGAATGATCTTTCACGAGTAAAAACAGGCTGTGTCGATTCTAAAGTTGTTAAACGCTTCTTCGCGGACAGCATTACATATCAAGCCGCGTTAATGCCATGCTCGTTCACCGCTCGTAGCTACCACAAGGACGCATTCGCGACGTGCGTCGCGATGCGTCAAACGCAACAGAGAACTGCCAGCGATATCGCGTGATATCTGCGTCGAAGAATAATTAATGTCTCGGTGATTAAAAAGATAAATAGATAAATAAATTTTTGTTCCATCGTAACGCACATCGAATAACGTTCAAGGTGATTTTTGAAGAAATCCAAACCCCGTACAACACTAAACTTGTAGCAACGATGTTACAACGTTTGCAATGTTATTACAATATTGCTGGAACGTTTGTAATGTTGCTGTAATATTGTTGGAATAATCTGTGCTGTATGGAAATCGGAATATTGAATCGTTAACACCACGCGAACATTTCTTATTTAACTTTCAAACGTTAAAATCATTGCGAGGTTGTTCCAAATTAATAATTCAAGTTTAGAATTAGAACAACGGACCTTTAAACTTTCGAAACTGTCCAAGCTTTAAGGCTTTAGGCGCGCGTCTGAAAGTGGCGCAGGATGGTTACAATGAGCGAGGAGCAAAGGAGGGGGGAAGGGGAAAGGGAACACCAGTTCAGATATCGTAAATTACTCGAGCAATTTGCAGCCGAGTGCACACGACGACGAAGGGCACTTGTGCAAACAGAGAGCGATGAGCGAAAGAGCACGGGAAACTGACTCCTCGGGACCGGCCGAACGGAGCGCGAGCCACCTTTTAATTCGCCCCCCTCTCCTCTACACCCCGCGACTTGCTCTGCAGCTTTATGAAAGCCATTGTTCCCGCGAGAGATCGACGATAAGTACGCAAATACGCATCGTTACGTACATTAGCTCGATCATACGCGTGCACACAGAAAAATATCATTTTATTACTAAGAAAAGTGATTTAGTCAATTTACTTCCTTCTTTTTAACTGATGGTTATCATTAATAAATCGATTTTCTTGCTAATCTTAAAATATACTTATTATAAATTTTCGAAAAATTCATTATGTGCTCAAAAGAAGAATTTATTTTCTTTCGAAAAATATTATAATACTGATCGAAGAAGCACCTTTATATAATAAGCACACCGAATTTGTAATTTAATTTTTAATTTAATAATCTTCTTGAGTAAAACTCATTACTCTTTAAAAGTCTAAATTTAAAAGTCTATTTTATAGATAATCACTGATAAATCAGTGAAATTCAATTGAAAAGAAAAGAACGTTCGAGGTTTAATAATAATCGAAATACCGATACTTGCACATCGGTTCCAATCTTTCAATATCGTGTACATTGAATTTGTACACTAAAGCAAAATTAGTTAGGTTAGTGATTTCACGTTTCATTCACTGATTACCAATGACATACTAGGACTGATGTCAGTGATTATCCACTGATTCAAATTTAGAGAGTAAGATTCAAACCTCATCTTGAATAAATTTGATGCTTGTGACAAGCTTATGATAGATTTGCGAATATATGAATTTTTGAAGTACTTGAAACAAAGTAACTATTATGCGCATACAATACGTATTTTTCTGTGTGCGTGTGCGTGTGTGTGTGTGTGAGGATTTCTCTCTTTCTCGTGGGGCTACGATCGTGACGGGTGCGCATTCGGACGAAGAGCCGTTCTTGTGAACTCACATCGGAGCGTGACGAATGGCAAGGATTGTGAAGCGGGAGTTTGAAGCAACCTTGACAGAAACCTGATAATGATTCGCGTAAATAAACCGCGAATCATTACCGTGCTAAGAAACGATAAGCGAAGTATCGATCGATTTACGAGCGGCTGTAGAAAATTGAAAAAACGAGAAAAAAACACGGTGCACCATTTGTCGCGAAGATTTTCCTTCTGACGTAAATCAATATGCATTCATTATATACAACAACATGCACATTTCTGCTTAGAAAAAGTTGTTTGGCACACATGAAGAACTCGCGCGCTCGATCGTTTCTGTCTGTCCCAAGTTTTTTTTATAACTGTTCGCGAATTAACGACCGGCGCTTATTTAGATTATTCGTCAGATAAAAGAAAAAAAAAAAAAAATTCTTTTCGTCCAAACACGCGTTCGTTACGATCGTAATTTTGCATCGTGCTTAGTGGAAGAGGCAGGGAAGCGTGTCCGTTCGGCGGACGGGAGCGGGAATTTCGTATGCGAGCGGGTACAACAGCGAGATACCTAAATCGAATGGATATATATTGCAGAAGCGACCAAACAAGAAAAAAAAAAGGAAAAAAAAAAGAAAGAGAGGAAGTTAACGAACGAGTTACAAAGTATATGGGATGGGGATACGTAGCTGTATGTTAAAAGAGAAAAAGAATTCGCGCAGCGCCGCGAAGAAAGCGAGACGATGCCGACTTGCGTTTTGCTTTCACGTAGATTTATCGAAATGTTATCGAGAGGGTCTCTCGTATTCCCGTCTTGTGCCGAAGAGACGCACGTTTTACACGACGAGAGACGGGAACGTGGGAAAACTCTGGATTTAGTGCTTCCACCAAACTCTATCCAGCTGAGATTTCTCTTAATTTCCCCCCCCTTTGAACGCAGATTGCGTTATATACGTTTGCTTCGCGGTGGTGCTTTGTAAAAAGGTAATTAAACTTCGCGAGATGTATTCCCATCGATTATTTCCAATTCAGACACTTGTACGGGATTATTTTGTACACGTAAAAAAAAAAAAAAAAAAAAAAAAAAGAAGAGACACGCAAGTCACTCGAGTCACTGCAGATCCGTTTTGTGGTTGCGTTCGGATTTACTTGCTTTCTTCGCATCGCAACCGCCTTCTATCCTTAACGAATGTCGTCGGTATAACTTGGAGAGCCGCGAGCTTTCTTTCACTGTCTGATCTCTAATAATAGTTATGTACCAGATATCGCGTTTCGCATATAGATGTTAGGACTCGTCTCGAGAATGGGGGAGAGGGGCAAACACGCGTGCACTTTCCACCCGATACAAATTGCTGCTCAAATAAATCGTAAGCCGCGACTCGACACACGCACCTCGAAGTCGCACCGACGACATTATCTCCGTGTTGCGATTAGGGTTTTTCAATTTTTACAAAACTTCATCGAGTAACACGTAACTTAGGCGCGCACGCCCTCGCGGACACTCGAATCGAACAGTATCCTGCGATCGATTTTGCACTGTAATAATGCACTACAGCAGCGTCCAAACTTTCAACGATAATTGATCGCTGTTGAGCGCATATTTTCGCCTCAATTTAATACGAAACACCTGAACAGCTCAATCCGTCGAAATTGTCCAACCTGAACAGATATTAATTTCTCAATCTTATTTTTAAAACAAGAAAAATTGAAATACGATTGAAGTTAATCATGTAAAAATGATATTTATGATTATACTGACTCGATTCGGATGCCAGCCAGGGCGTGCGCATGTACTCGTATATATAATATATACATATATACATATATGTGTATGAACGACTCGACAAATAGATGTGTAGTAGTTTCTAACAAATTCTTAGCGTGTATATATGTCCAATTGAGAGCGTTGTGGAACGAGAAGGAGAGGTTTTTTGATATATTTCGAGATTGCGCTTCGATGGGCTACAAAGTTACATTTGGTGTACGTGATAAGGTTTATTGAGAGCCATTATTTACGGTTAACGTGTAATATCTATATTGATCGGATAATGCATTCGTGTACCTTAGGCGTTTGTCGCGTGACGTGTAATCGCTTGTATCGATATGTATCGAGGATGGGGGAGGGGGGGCAGGTTTTTCGCAGGTTTCTCTTTCTTCCGTAAAGACCGGTACAGATCACTTCCTCGATGCTACGTGTTATCGTTGTTCCAAGAGGGAAAGTAAAAACAAAAAAACGAATGCAAAAGTGCAGCCTTTCGCGTGAGAAAAAGGGAGAGAGAAAGGAAGTACACCAAAGTGCAATATTCCGCGAAGGCAAACGGTTAGCTCTGAAATAGAAATCACCTTTATCGAGATACGTAACGCGCTGAAAAAAACCTGATTTCAGCCGACACGTCTATTTTTCATGGCCGAAGGGCCGATATACTGTGAAAGCGAGAAGAAAGGAGCAACACTTTCGATGAGGAAGAAGAAGATGCCGTAAATTTTTCCACGATATTTTTACACGAACCCGTATCTCGCAATAACCGATCGATTCTCAACTTTCTCGCGATGAAAAGGGAGAAAAAGTCAGGATCTTTTGTTTCTCTCGTGTCTTTTTAATTGTCGCCGTTTTGTTGCGTCGCTTGGTCGTTTCCGTTTCTTTTTCTCCTTACGTGAGACGGAAAAGAAATCAATTTTCGTCGAAGAGATCGTCAATTTTTCGCTTACTTTCTTGTTTCTATACATTCTCTGTATGCGTTTCTTTGCCGAAAGCATTGTGGAGCGTTTGTACGACAAAAGAAATATATTCATGCGCTTCTAAGTTATATATCGTAGCTTTTAAGTTGCAGCATATACATAATAAGAAAGAAGCAGATAGACGATAAACGACTAACTTTAAATACCACTGTACATTTGTATTTAGTAATCTTGTTTATAATACATTATAACATTATTATATTGTTATTAAGTATCCGATTTGTATCATTTTTTATCGAAATTATTAAAAAATAACTTAAAAATAATCCAAGTGGTTTCGTTAATTTGCGAAACGATTACATTCCACGACCGATCCTTTCACATCATCCGTTCAGTCATCGTTTTCAGCATTAATTAACCTTCGAGCGGCCCCGGGACGTGGAACGCATCTGATTATGGCATCTCTGCTTCGTGGAAGAAACGGGCGATCTAAATGTAACAGCTGCTGTAATTCTTTTCTTTTTTCTTTTTTCACTCTCAAGTCAATTATTGTCAGTCTATTGGGATTTCATTCCGCAGAAATAATTAATAATAAGAAAAGTTCAAAAAGACAATCTCGTGGAAAGGAGATACAAAAAGATGGTCATGTATCTTGGATGGGCATCGTCAACGGTGCCCTGTTTGCGTGACTTTTCAAGACCCAAAACTTGCCCGAGGCTTATAAAGTAGCTCAATTGTAAATTGCGTTCGTTTCTTCAGTCGACCAACAGCCTGCTGAATTGCGAAGCAATCGAGAATTCAATTTGCCGAAGGCACGTCCCATCGCGGTTTCGACGACACAGGTCTTCGAGGTAAGTAATCGATAACGCAGAGGAGAGAAGGCTGGAAGAGGGGAATTCTCCAGAGGAAATGTGAGGCGTGAAAAAGAAGAAAAAAAAGAAAGGGAAAACGACGAGGACTCGCGGCCGTTCGCGCGTCGTTCTCTCCTTGGGATTTCTTCCCTGAGTGGAGAGTTGTCGCGTCTCGTTCTCCCCGGCTCATCGGCGTTGATAATAACGCGCAGTACGCTATTAATAGCGCGGGCCTCGCGATCGCGGCGTGGAAACGTGCCGCGCTTTCGATTTCATCCTATCACCGCCTGTATGCAGTCATCCGCCCTTTTCTCCGCCGACCAAGGCCTCTGGTGTCGAGCCGCATCGCGGTGGCCGAGTAATCTCCGATTGCCAAAGCGCGGCTCGGGCACGAAGCGCGATAACGGCCGTTATTTTACGATATTGTTATCTAAGACTCAGTCAGCATCAAAGTACCTTTTTCATGTTGACGCTCGACACGCTCACTTTTACAAAATAGGTTACACTATCAAAGCTGCGATGGTGGCTTTGGATCAGTAATTTTGACCTGCCTTTTGCGTATTTCTACGTCTTTGTATATTTCGTATGCTAATGAATGTGTATAAGGACACAATAATTTAAATTAAATTAAATTAAATTAAAGTTGACGCTGACAGTGAAAAATGCATGAAAATGATGTAAGAATCCATGTATATAGAGTCCAATCGTGGAAACTTCAATCTTGAACTGAATGCTCTAAATAAATTCAACTTCTAGCGTCAGACTAAAGTCACGTGATCACGCTGACGTTGCTTTTCAGTATCTTAAGAAATGGAATTCAGACCGCTTTGCGATCCTTCATGTATCCGAGGCACGTCAATTCTGCTGCGAGACCAAATTTCATCCCTTTTCCAGTTCATTCTTTTTATAAGCAAAAAAGCATTGAATGTTTTCCCTATAGCACAGAAGGTTGCAGTAACATTGCTGTAACATTTTCAATGTTATTGTAATATGTTATTGTTATTGGAACCTTGCAATATTGCCGGAATAATGTATGGGTTTCCATTTAGTGGCATTGATACGAACTCTTATCATTCTTGCTTTCTTGAAATTCAATAAATAAAAAAGAAGATAGTGTATTATGGCACTCCATTTACATTTCATTTAATCCTTAGATACTTAAACTAATTAAACCTACGTAATGACTAAACTAGATTAACTCAGGTTTCCCACAGTTTTCTTTGAAACACAGCGGCGTCTCTGAAAACATTTTAGACACTTCAAAAAATGATACTAGAAACTTTTATTGTCATTATTACATACTGCTAATTTGATCGGAACAAAAATTAAAACAAAACAATCACACGTATGGAAATCTAAGTTATCCTCGGTTAGATATTTAAAAGATAATAGCTTGATTAATAAATCTTCAAATTTAACTTTACGATTACATTCATCAAAGTATTGTTCTATCGATTCTAAACTCAAAAATACGAAATGTTTATTACTTAACTTAATCGCCGTCAGATCAAATGCTTCAGACGATACATCGCGGTCGCGGGGGTGAGCGTTTCCACGATTGGACTCGTCGTTTACTGCGGTACAGAAAATAAATATTTTCCGAGTGCGATTTCTTTTTCGGTTGGCGCGATGATTGAAATAACACTCCCGCGGCTGTGTTTTCCTTCGTTTAGTCGATACGTTACCACCGTCGCAGCGGACGCGTATTTTTGGAGCCGCGCGTCGGCGTGCCGGCTCGATGCAGCCTGAGATACGCTCGAACGCGGAGGACTCCCATCCGAATTGACTATTAACAAGATTGTTATTAATAGCGAATCGTGTCGATTCGTGCTAATAAAAATGTCACGGCGTATCGCTTTCAGCGACGCCGCGAATGTTTTTTCAAAGAGCGCGTAAACACGGACGGAGAGCAAAAACGACGCCAAGTGATACCGATGACGCGTGGAATCGGCCAAGATTAACGCCAAGATACGTCGGCGTCGTCCGCTGATCATGTCTTAAACTTAGCGAGCGACGTGTGAGTCGGATATTTTTCACTCGTGTATGTCAAGCTCGTGCTACGAAAATATTGATCGAGCATCGAGCATCCGTGGTCTGACAGACAGTTTATGTGACTGTAGTCTCCTTTTTTTTCCTTCCATGCCAAATGGTTCTTAGAGCGCAATTTTTGCACGTTGTGTCATTCCTACACTGTGAAATTCCCAATTCTTCAATGGAAGTCCTAAAAGACGTCCTTTGCATACGTCCTTCGCATACATATAACTGGTATAGTCAAGTTTAACTTTCAGTACAGAGCATTTAATGATATAACAGAGTACTCGGGCAATCTTGAGTCTCCAGTTCTCTGTTATACTGCTAAATCCTTTAACAGTTTAGTTAAACTGTTATTACAAGTATAAAAAGCATTCATTATAGAAAAATCTTAAGCATAAGACGTTTGTTGTATCTATGTATATATTAAAATGAGGCCGTAATTGACATTTTCTAAATTATCTATTTATATAATTTATATATATATATATATATACAAAATTTATTAAAATCAAAACTTGACACTTGTCGAGGTTTCCTTGTGAGGGCATATCTACGTTTTTCCTATAACACACCTGATTATTTCTCCTCATATCATTTGTTAAACGCGTTCAACTATTGTTCGCAGATATTACAGTTGGGTGATCCCTGTATACTAACGATTAAATTTGACTCCAATTTAGTTCATTTATTAAATGCACATATTAGTATGAACGTTGAAACTAACCACACAGAAATGGGTCCATTTAAATCTTGATATAGAAGTTAAAAAAAAAACAAAATTATTTAACTCAAGGGATTGGATTAAACCATTGCTTCTTTTATCCAACATAAGATATATTCCGGGAACGCGAGTATCTTATCCTATCTTTCGCAATTCTCTCTCGCGATACCTGCCCCCCCGTGATTGTCTCCCTTAAAGAAGGCGTAAAACCGCACTCCGGCATTAAAACTAGTACTGCACTAAAATGCGATGCGCGTAAAACGGAGCTGCCGCGGTGCCGAAGCACGCGAGGCGAGTTCACAGTAAAATAATCGCTCAAGGTCCGCGGTGGCGTTGCACCCGGCCGGTCAGGGCTGGCAGCAACCGCACTGTTTACATCGCATATACACACGCCGGCTGCATCGTTTGAGAGCACTCCGTCCCTCTCTCTTTCTCTCCTTCCCTCTCTCCCACCCCCTTATTCCACGCTTTCTATTCCTCCTGAACGAAACGCACGCGCGACTGACTGCATTTATATGCGTATGCAACTCAGTTGCGTCGCGGTCGCTGCTTCTTGGTAGCGGCGACAAGTATAACGCCGCGCATTTATGACACACGCGCGTCGCACATGCCTAAATTTCTTCTAGCTGACGATTGACACGTGTTACGATGTTGTTAAGATGCAAATAATCGAGGGAACGAGGCGATCAATATCAAAAAAGAAATACATCGAGCACACGTCTAGAAGAGAGAGAGAGAGAGAGAGCGTACACATGGACAAGCTAAACTCGTTTGCGAGCCAAATAGTTGTACCTCGAAATACTAAATCTTTCAGCGAGGTCTCATTAAAGACCTTAACTTCGGGATCATAAATCGTGTGCTTCCGCGACAACATGTTCGAGAGCAAGGTCATTTGGGTATCGAATAGACAATATGGACCAGTTGCAACACGCGTAGATACACGCGCGTTTAGCAAGAAGGTTCTAATTCAGATGTTTTACTATGTTGGCGCAGATGAGAGGCACGTGTTGCTTGCGACGGCATCAGGCAACAACCGAGTGAACGAGCGGACACGTGTAACAGCATTTTATTTACTTCATCTATTTTAATAATGAATAATCAAACTCAGAAATAGTAGCTGCTGCTGCAACTACTTCTTATGCTTTTGCAATAGACCGTCGGAAAAAAGCTGATTGACTTGTGAATGTTAGATTATGTTTATTTTGCTCAAAGAGAAATTAAAGTAACTATCGCACGGTATATTTTTGATTAGTTATATATCCTTGCCCTTGTAATACTCAAAGTACACAACATGCAGCAATTGTTTGTTGGAATTAACCCTCAACTATAGCTGTGAAAATTGCACCTAAGTTCCAAAGTGTCTTGTCTCTTTGAAATGTAGAATGCAAATAAATCTCCTTTACGACGATTAGTAGAGAAAGGTTCCAAATTTTTTTATCTGTAATTTAAAAACTCGTAGTACTAATATTGTGTACAGTCATCTAAAATTTTTTACTCTGGATTCAAATGATCAGTTGCTGGAGTTGAAGATTAATTCTTTCATGCAAATATCTAGAAGTTAAGTAAGGCTTACCTAATAAAGAAGACTGCACTTGATAGACCTATGTACAAACGATGCAATGCATTAAATAATTGGAGCAACTTAATAATGGAATACTTGATCCTCGAAAGCGTTTGACCGTTTATATTGTTGCTAAGGATGATTCAAAGCAGAATCGAAACGTTCAACTGAGTATTGTTAATAAAGACGATACACAAGTTTTTTTACACAAGTTAATTAGCACTCCAATTACGATGCCTCTTTTTATTAAACCTCGTTTTACACTTAATTTTTTTGATATTTTTGTGTCTTTTAATTTTTTCTATTTTTAATAAACAAAATCCTATTATGCATTTTCTTATGATCTTCTTATCACTATCACTTCTATCACTCATTTCGTCCTGTACCAATTTTTGTTCTTCAAACTTTTTCACTTTAAAAATCTGAAATTTTTAGAAATTAAATTTATTCCCAAACTTTCAAATTCTCAAATTCTTAAGCACTAGCAAACTAAGAGGTAACCCACGACACTGATCCTTGCAAAGTGTTGTGAGGAAACCTTACTCATGCCAACCTCCGGAAATGCCTACTGTGACTCTGATAGTCATACTAGTCTACCAATAGAGAGTTTATACTTTTCTTCTCCTTTTTCTTTTCTGTCGTTTCGGTCTTACTTCATCTTAGGGTGCATTCCATTTGACGCTTGTAAAACTCATGGAATCACTTTATTGTTTATCAAACATTAAACAAAGACAAATAACGTTCGCGAGCATTGTAAGCGCCAAATAGAATGCACTCATAATGTACGAGTTTCATTTTATTGTAGTTGAAATACATCGGAATATTTATAAGCTAGGCAGAAAAATTTTTATCAAATTGAAAATGCACGATAATTATTTAATTTTGTTAATTTTTAATTTTTAGCTTTTAAACATTTTTTCCCTCCCAATTATATTTGGATTATTTACTACAAAATGTTTTACATATTTATAATTATTTTTTACCCACATATGTATTAATCACGCATTTTATTTCGATTAAATATTTCAATCATACAGTGTTTCAAACAAATTTAAATAATAATTTATTAAAAATAAATAATAGTCGTGAGTACACAAAATAAATCACTATCTAATTAATGTGATAATAAATAAATAAAATTTTTCATAATAAATATTTGTAAGTTTATAAGATCTTTATTAGATCTTATAATCATCTTTATTAAATTAACAAAATTAATAATGTAATATCTTCTAAATTTTGGCCTAAAATTGCGTTTCGAGATCGAATAGTAATTGGTGCGTGGTTCAAAAATATTAACACAAAATGTATAAAATTTATAAAATTAATATAGTAGAGATCGGGGCATCGTGAATCGTGGGATTTCATGGCTCAATGATTGTTTAGAGTAATTCGGAGTGTTTAGATCAATGTATTTAATATTATATATATAATTGTTACAATGTTTTATATCTATAGGTAGATTAAATTCCGTTGTCTTGGGATATCGTTAATTGTTTTTGTGTTGAGAAAATAATTATCAATCACTTAGAAATGCTTTAATATTGTTTTTGTAATAAAAAATACATGTATTAAAGATTAGGCGAAAGTTTCTATATATTTTTTTTTTCATCTTATTACGAGTAATCAACGATTTATATTTTGAATATACAAGATATAAAGTTGTATAACTTCAAGGGAGATATAAGATATTATTTGATTTTTTTTTAAATAAATGTTTGGCCATATGTAGCTCACTTCAATTTCTTAAATAGGAATCCTATTTTTTTATTGCATATTCTTGTAGCTTAACTCGAGAGCTTTTCAAAATATTACAATGAAATTCCTTTTGATCAAGTATTTTTGGAAATATGAGTTGACTAAGTTCAAGTATAAGCCAACATTAGCATTATTCAAATAGGAGGAACAATCTCCTGACCTTGATCTTAATAAATGTTATTAAGTTAAATCCTGAATAACATTCAAAAAATTTTAACCGTCAGTCGAACACCTTGAATGCTTTAACTACATAAAAAAATAAGCCAAAATCTTACATTTAAAAGTATTTTGAGAGTTAAAATTTTTGTGATTCATGATCTAAGTATAAGATCTTTTAATGATCAAAATATTTATTTATTCTATGAAATTTGTATAATAATTCATATTCGATAGTTTTCTATCACACACTCTTTGAGCGGAAAAAAAAATACATAATTACTCTATGTAAAAAAATATTTCTTTATTTTCTTAATTTATCAATTTTAGTATAAATTATATGATTGCTTACAATAAATTATTTCATTAATTCTTATTTCATATATCCATTATTGCATGTTTTTTTGACCGCTTTTTCTTTTAAATTTTACTTTGTAAATTAGCCTTGTATTTTCTTTAATTTGAAATAAATGTATTTCTCCAGACAACAGACAGAATATCTAGCCTTTCTCGAGTCCATGTGAAGTATATATATATATATATA
>NW_011627046.1:3792750-3886683 GCF_000204515.1 Acromyrmex echinatior | reverse complement strand
TATATATATATATATGCACACTTGGCTTGTGCACATATGACGACGAACACACGAATGCTTGGCCTACATATATATGTCGTCGGTTGTGCACGCTCGCGTATCAAGGACTCTTCACGGTTGAGGTGTCTACAGGGCCTAGGTTATTCGCGGACCGATGTGCAACATTAGAAGAAACGTACGTAGACGTTGGGAAGAAGCACGATGGAAACCGCGCGTGGTAACCTTCCGTTTATCTATATCGCGATCGTGTGTAACCCGTTTTTACTGCGCAAAGTGACGCAATCTCGACAGTTTTGAAAATCTCGCTAAAACAGACACGTTGCGGTAATTTACGCTCGCATGTATTGCTCAATACCGTGGAGCGCTAACCCCGGCGCGTGTATTTTACGATTGCAGTTACATGATTTATGTCAACTACTAATGATCATTATCACAACGTGACGTCATTCTTTCCCTGCCGTCATCGGGAATATAATTCTCTTGGAAAACTTTATGCTCTTGCTTGTCTTCGAGGCTCTCCGAATCTAATAATTTTTTATTTTAATTCGCGTTATTTTCAACGTCCGCAATAGCAGTTTGATTTATGAAATATTGTAATGTTTTTTCGTAATGAAATCATAGTCCAGTTACGCAGATGTAATTACGCAGACGTGAAACAAACAACGGAAAAAATCTTTCAATTTTATCGTGTGCAAGAAGATTATAAAATCAAGAAAAGACATGTTGCAGTATACTTGGTTTTTAACGTATAATCTATGATTAGTTTTCTTAATTTATTTCAGCTTCCTATTTTGAATCAATATTTGCTTTTATTAAAATACAGAAACATTGTAATCTCTGATTAGCGACAATTCGATCTTGAAAGACAATTAAGTATAGAGTATAGATATTAAGAATAGAAATTAGGCAATTTTCTCTTTGCAACCAAATAGTAAGAAAACGTACAGAGAGGTACTACAACGCGAATTGTTTTATCTAATTACATTTTTTTCAATCATTAAAAGTCAAGGAATTTATAGATATTAATTCTTTTATTTTAGCTTTGTATTATTGCCTGTCACTTTTTATATTTTGGTAAATAAAATTATAAATCTATCTTTTTCTTTGATGATTCTATAATGAAATCACTGTTATCTATGTTCTGTTAGAATAATAGAAAAGTAAGTTGAAGATAAAAAACTTTTTGAATTATTATAATTGTAATGGGTTATTTTTTAGAGTCTTAATATACATAAAATAACTTACAATTAATAATTACCGTTTTTGAAACAAAAGAATTATAACTAGTTACTCTCTTTTACAAAGTAATTCCCTATTTTAGTCTATTTTCCATCTTCGTTATCGACTTATTTCAGTCTCGTCTCGAAAAATCGATCTTCGCGTGTATTATTATCAGAACTTCGTAAGATCGCCAGGAGGGGTGTTCGATGCGTTGAAGAGCTTATTGACAGCGATTTCGCATGTGATTGGCTTTGGACTTATCGATGAAACTAATAAAATCGATTCTTCGTAGGTTTTGTAGGGCGTATCTACTATATTATTTTAACCGAGCAGGTACAGCATCGGTTAGGTAGGCTGGTGAGCAAACGAAGAGATAGCTTGGCAGGTAGGTGTAGGTACAACCGTATGCATTAGTGACACAGCTCATCCGCATCTCTAAGGAATATTTTACCGATCCCTTTTGTTCCTTTACAAGCATAGGATCGTCAAAGCGTAAAATAATTTAGTGAAAAGATACGCTTATTGATTGTGAATGTCACAGAAAGATTTGCCTGTGGAATGAAGGTTCACCGGGCATCTCTAATACGCCTGATTGTACGCGTAGGTAGGCAGGCGGAAAGACAAGTAGATAGGCAGACAAGCAAGCGGACAAGGAGGGCAGGCAGGTAGGTAGTCCGACAGACGTATGGGATTTCAGGCAGGTACCAGATCACGAACGAGCGAAGCAGACAGATGGTCGAACGCGTGTATTGACGACCGGTAGTTTGATAAAGGAGATCATTGCCGCCCGGATGCAACGAAATGGCGAAATATTTCTGCGGGTTTTAGATCGATGAGACGCGCGTGTGCGGACGAATAGATGCATGCTAAAATACCACCATGTTGCTGAATAAGGAATAAATGTGACAATATAATTGTAAACCGTTTCGATCGATCTTTGAGAAGATATATGAATACTTGAAAACGGCTTTTTTTGATTTATCAATATGGAAAATTTTCTATTGGCTGTAAGCAATTTTTTGTGTTATTTTGCGTTGCTCTAAGATGTGGATACATAATGGAATGCAAATAATATAATTAGAAACCGATAAAAATGGCAGGTATATATTAATACACTTCTTGTTAGCATTGAAACACTTTTAATAAGGTAACGACATAATCTAGCGGCTAATATGGCTCTATTTGTTGTTTGTAGTTAAATGAATAGTTATTGAGAAAAAGTATATATGTCATGTTAATATTAAAGATGTTTCATTTAGAAATGTTTTAAATCTGATGATCATTTTTATTGGATTTAGCAACGCTAATCACGCATACTGCACTTTCAGCATTGAAAGCAACTTAACATAGCAATAATAGATAATATAAATATTTAATTAAAAAATTTCATGATAAACAACACAATAAAGAGAATCTTACTTGTTCAGAAGACTTATTTTGTACAGGAGATAGTATGTTTTAATGACTTGTTGGAATTTTGGATCTCTAAATCGCTTAAATTTTTCTAGATGCTAACCAACGTCACTTAGACACGGTCGAACTTCGCTCGCTGATGCTCGCGTGGGGCGAAACTACGCAAGATAGTCGCATTGGTATCACTAAATATAACTGGCGCGATTTACGCACTTCTCTGGTTCCCGATGACAGCGGCCACGTAGCACGTTTAAAGATCGCTGATGTGATGCACTACTGGATGCACCACGTTGCAAAATTCATGAAACGCACTTTGAATTTTCAGAATTCACTATAATATATATTTTCAATCTTATAATTTAAGATCCTCATTTATCGCTATAAAGTTTCTTAACTAGGAAAATGTTTATTTGTCCTTAGATCTAATAAAATAATAAATGCTTAATATTATTTTGGTATACATTTATATACATATACAGTTTTGTTCGTTTTTAAACGTAATCTTGAATTGAAATTAGAATAATATTACAAATTAAATTGACAAGCAATTTAATGATACTAATAAGCATCTTAAAGCGTAAGAATTTATTGCGAAAAATATCACCTCAGCCATATTTCGAATCTGAACACATCTTTCTACATTTCGTGACAGGTTTTTTCTTTACCAATTCAGCCACTGAGTCATGTGATAATATTTACTGCAGTAATTAGTACATTGAAAAGAATCTGGCAACAGCTATCAAATGTTGAATAAAATAATTTCAATCAAATGTTCGGTTAATATAACCAAAAATAATTTTACTTTTCTATATATAAGTATTCAGTAATTATTGCCAAATAGCTGATGTACGTTATTATAATATTTACTAAATATTTAGAAAAGTAAAATTATTTTTGGTTACATTAACCAAATGTTTGATTAAAATTATTTCATTTTACATTTAGTTATTATCAGACTCTTTTATCGATCTACTTAAGGGAAATGTTGATTAAAGGCACGTGAAATAAACAATAATAAATGGCATTAAATCAATATGTGAATAACATAATTAAGGAGAAAAATGCCTTTTCAATCTAAAATTAAGTGCTTAATAATATTTTGGTGTAAATTTATGTCATATTCAATTTTGCAAACTGCGTATTTTAATTTTTATTAAATTTAAAGTACTTGAGAAAAAAAGAATGTAGACTAGCGTCTCTTATTTTTTCTGAAACGTAAGACGAGAACGATTCTGTCCTACTTCCGGCTCTAGGCGCCGTTGAACACGAGTTGGCGAAGAACGAGAATCACCACCAAAAAAGATTTTGTACGTCGAACTGCCATTAAACCCGTTGCACCGTGTCGAAGTGATTTTTGCGCGAATATTTTTAGTATTTTGTCCTTCGTCCCGCATCGGGGTTCAAGGCTCGCGCTCTCCTTCTCCCTCTTCCGCTCTCGCCTTCTGCTTTCTCTCCCTGTTCTCCTTCTCCTTCTCCTTCATCACCGTTGCCGTGAATCCTCGGCCTCTCTTTTTCTTTCTCGTCGTACGTCTGTCAATTCATCTTCGTTTCTCTCTTTCCACTGTGCCGCACACCGCCACGGCCAGTTTCGCGGCCACGAAGTCAAGCTGCATCCGAGCGAAAAGAGCGAGCGAGGATCCTTCGCGGCTACTCGCGCATGCAAAAATCTTGAGACTACTCGACGATTCCAAATTCGGACGATTTCAAATTCCATATGTTCTTAGGAAATGCGAAAAGTCTTCTTTCTGGCGACAATTCCAATTTTCGCCCCGAAAGCGAGTTATACACGCGCCTACTCGTCATCTACTATCCATCTTCTCGAGTAAGTAAAAGGATTTAGTAGAAAGAAAGCCTGCGTGAGTCAACGCAGTTGACGATGAATCATTGAGTATATTTATATATAATAATTACGTACAAAGTCGCATGTTTGATTTAAATCCTCTTCAACGCTTATTGAATCTTATTGTTAATATAAGACAGAAATCGAGTTTAGATCGAATCTACTTGTTTTCCATCTCACATTTCATCATAACATTCTGAAGAAGATGCAAATTGGGGTCGAAAAATATACGATTTTATATATAACTACTTATATTTTTGCATGTAATTATTAACGAATAACACAATAATTCATGCACTGTTAATTACGTTGACTCATACAGACTTTATTTTTTATATGATCTTCACACGAAAGAATGATTTTGCTGAAGTACCTTTTTTGCTGAAATAAATTTTGTTAAATCATCAAAATAATTATGTAAGAGCTCAAATTAATTGCTAGAAAATCAAAATGTTTTGCAGCATTATTCATCATGCTTGAGATTCTTACGTAATTATGTCCAATAATTAATATATATTATATAATTATAATTATTTTCAGATCTGTAAATATCTAAATTTTTAGATATTTTCTTTATTTGTTATCAGATTTCTCGATTTAGCATTTTAATTATTTTCAAAAACACATGCATTTTCGTGCCAACATACGTCTGCAACTACTTGATTTAGTAAAAGGTATGGAAATAAAGTATGTATGAGTCAACGCAGTTAACGATGCGTGAATTATTGTGTATATTCACTAATAATTATGAACGAAAGTATGAATACATATAAAGTCGCACATTTCAATCATGGTTTGAATCCTCTTCAATGACTGTTGATAAGTACATTGAAAGAAAAGATTGGCTGCTGCAGCAAATTAGATGGTAAAATATGGCATAGCATTTTTAATTGGCCGCAGTAATTAATTTTTGATTGCAGCAGCCAATTTTTGGTTGCGTTAGCCTATCCGCAATATTAGTATAAGATTTCAATAGGCTAACGCAACCAAAAATTGGCTGCTGCATCGAATTAAAAATGTTATGTCACATTCAGTCAATCTTTTCTTTCGTGTAGCGGATGCATGATTTATTTTCAGATAAGTATCATCCGTGGCGTCTTCCAAGTACGTTATCCCTTTAAATCGAGCTGACCTCGCGCATAGAACGAATATCGCGCGTTACGCTCGGCCGCGAAAAGTCTCGTTGCGGGAGGTCAGGCACGATAGCTTTTTATAGGGCCACTTCACTGATTCTCCTCTTTATTTCTCTTTCTTTCTCTCCTTCAGATATATACTCCCACGCTTCGCATTTCCTCCGTCTTCTCGCCTCATGTTCCTCCCTCTATAATTGTAGCGGTTCGAAATGAGTTTGCGACGCTCATCATGGAAATCCGCGAGATCCCGGCATCCACGGTTACCGCAATCGCATTGTACTTTTTCTGTTTCGTATTTACTGCTCGAACTCTCTCGTTCGTCCCGTTCTTCCTCGTATTTACCGCTTGTGCATTTGCGTTTACCTACAGGATATTCCCGGATGTTTTTCCTAGTACTATGATCAAAATTTCGATCAATATGTTGTTTCTCTCATGATTGTATTCAATGAAAAATAGTGTTATTAAAAAAATTTTAATTTTTATATTATCAAATGAGTACCCCATTCATAAAAATCGTTATCTTTAAGTATTTTAATTTTTTTGCGAAAGAAAAGAACTCGTAAGTTTAATTTTTTCGTTCAAGCTTATCAATACAATTTTTTTGAAACATTAAGAAAAATTGATTGTTTTAGGTTAACAATTTCTATTTTAAAATAGAATGTGCTTGACAGGTTTCGCAGCTGAAGAAAGAATTTCAGCTAATTTTTGAATAATCCATTTTAGGAAGTGCCTATTGTTTTTACTTCATATGATTAATAGATATACCTGTATTTCTAACAATAGAAGTTCAAAGATTTAACTTATTTTGCAATTAGACTTACTGTTTCTCTCTTGATTTTATAAGATTTGTTACTATTTCAGCATAATTTTAAAACATTTAATTTGTAACGAGTTAAGGAAGTCAGAATTCAATATTAAATTTCAATATTAAATTTCTTTATATCTTTGGATATAGCTGCTTTTGCATAGCGAATATTCAAATAAACGTCTTAAGAATTTAATACATTAAACATTATTACTCCGGATTTACGAAAATTTGTTCCTGCTGGTATTTTTTATTTCGAAATAAAAGAAAGATGCAACAAATCGTTGCTTTACGATCGGAAATTTATATCATAGAAGATTAGAAATGTAACTCTCTGTTCCGTTAATACGACCTCATTACATCTGCGCTTTCCTCCTAGGCAGCGATTTTCAGTTACTTCGCGAATGCCACGGGGATATCTCGTGAGCAAAGAAACAACGATCAAAGGATGGTCGAGCACAAAAACCAACTCCGTCCGATGATAATTTTATTTTTATCGACGTTTCCACTTTTCTCAACCGCGTTATTGCGCGAGGTCAATCCTTCATCGCCCACGCCGCGACGAAGAGAAGCGAGGAGTCTTCCTCGGTGGTTTACAGCCGCGTTTACTTCGTGTCTTCGACTTCGTTTTTACGAAAACCCCACCGTCGCCCGTGGGCGAACGTACGTGCGGACCCAACCAGGAGAAGCATGAACTAGTATAACCGCTATTTTTCAGAGTGGATAGATGAAACGACTTCTGGAAATCTCGTTATCTCTTTCGCGCTTAATCCACCGAAGCGCAGTGATTACAATTTGCAACGGTCTCCACAATCTCATCCTTTCTCAATTTTCGCTGGATAGAAATGTATCGATAAACTACGAATTTTTCCGACTCGCGAAATGCGACAGCGTGATAAATTCGAGTGACGTGTACGATTATAAATCATCAGCTCGTTAATGTAACGTAATATGATGCGGACGTACAAATGTCCACTCGCGGTACTCGCGGACAAGTTGAGACGTATATAAATCTGTCAGCCCGAATTAAATTTTGTCCCCCGCATGCATTCCTCAGTGTCACGACGATAAACATGCCTCCGTTATTATTGTGTGATCATAAAAAAAAACGTGATGGATTGTACGATCATCAGGTCTGTTTTTTTTTATAATTGAAACAGTACACTCTTTGTACTTAACTTTTAGAGAACAGTGATTTTATATTTTTAAAAATCTTAGTTTTTCTGCTTGAGTAAGACTTGTTATAATTATTTCATTGTACTCCTTACTTAAAAATATAATACTATTTTAGCTGATTTTTAAGGCAGTCTAAAAGCCCTCTAATCAGAGATTGCTATAAAAGAATTACTTTTGATATTGTTTTTCTGGAAACTCGCGTTAGAGCGAGATAACACATATTTTTTCTCACTCGCAAGATTTTGCTAAAACATGAACGACACACTTAAGTTCGTATCAAACTAGATTGAAATTAAGATTGCGATTGAATTTAACCAATCAAAGCAAAGTTTATTAAACTTTATATTAGTTTTCTTTCTTCTGATTAGTTACTCTCAATTTCAATCTCTAGTCTAATATGGGTTTTATGGTCAGTTTCTGATTACAGAATCTCTAATGCAATTCGGTACAGCAATAAAAAACAGTTTTCATAATTGTCAACATTAACAGATAATATTATAAAATAATTAATTAAAACACCAGTTTGATAAAATTGCAACAAAAAATTTAAAAGGAATTTTCTTTTAAAAAATTTGTATTCTTACATATGATAAAACAACAAAATATAAACAAACTTAATTAAAATTTGATTAATAATTCGTCGCCTTATAAGAATAAAAATTCATATTAATTCTAAAAAAAAAACATCTAGTATGCTCGATTAGTAGTATACCTTTTGAATTAGTATTACGAAACGTCTCACGTAAGAATTCCGAAGGAAAAGTATTTCCGAAAAATGTGCCGCTCTCTCTTTCGGATTGAACTTCGCCGATCGCGAAGAGCCCCGTGATTCCCAGAAAGCGCACACTCGACGTAAGGTTCGCGAACGGCGGTCCTACACGAAACCAGACATTCGTGTGTCCCCGTGGACACATGTTCGGCGGCATGCCCGAATAAATATTTAGTGTTTACTTACTTGAGGCCAAGGCGAATGCGCGCGGCGACACAAGACGGTAATGGATGCGGCGCCCGTTTCGCCCGCGTCTGCATCGTTTAAGCCGCGATGCAGGTGCAAAGCGTTTAGGCAAACTCTGTCGGCAGTCCTGGTCCCGACCGACAATGGAATCTGGATAAGAGCGACCTGCTCAAATATACCTGTTCGTTCCCTTTCCCGATAGATAACGGCACGTCAATCACTGTGCACTCGAATCACGCCCTGACGTTTGATTCTTTTACGAAATGCACCAAGTGTATTAAATTATTCAATCTTAGAGACCGATATTCAATTCTTAATTTAAAACAGTCTTAAAACTGTCATAAACTAATCACAAAGGCGTATCGATGCTTAAGATATTACTTAAGATAATCTTGATTATATGAATACTGACTGTAAATTGAATTGTTTATTAAATTACGAAATATTCAGGAGTATGACTCATGAGTTAGTATTTGTTAGAAAATGAAATGCACTATCGAGATTTATTATTATTACAAGGAGATCGCCTCTGGACGTAAAAGTCTCTCGAACGCATATATGCTTTTAATCCATGCAATTATTCTTGTCTCAAAAGCAACACTTTAATTCGTGCTTTTCCTGACGTATTCGCGCTTTGTTCCGATGTCCAGTATGCACGAATCGGAGGGAGCGAGACAGATAAACAGACAGACAGAGAGAGAGAGAGAGAGAGCATGAAGGCGAGAGAGGTATTTCGTAAAGTATCCTTGGTGCGAACCTACCTACCGCGAGGCGCACACAATGTCTGAACATATGATAATGGCATTTTCCTTTAGTGAGCACGCGGATTCGAAACGATCGGTACGGATTTCGAGGCCGGCGATGATTCGTCGTTACCGGAATCGTATGAAGGTCGACGTGGCTTCGTTAGCACCGCGATACGTGAGCAGCCGAATAATAGCAATCGCGGTAATCGCGATACTCCTCATTATGAAACGGCCGATACATACGGCGCACTTGAATGGTTCATTACCATCATTAACCGTGGTAGATATATAATGATATCACATTTTTTTTAAATACAAAGTTCCTTTTCTTTCCTTTACATCGCGATTATTCTTTTTATTACATTTGAATACAACTACATTTAGAGGAAAACGGTGGTAGCAACTACAGAGGTGACATTGTTGTCGTACGACTATTCAAGCTTTATATGTAGAATTGATGTAGAATTAATTGAATAAATTATGCAATAGAAAATAAATGTAGAATTTATAAATGTAGAATTAATTGAATAAACTCGATTTATTTATTTTATTTTATATCGCAATCAACTGTGTACATTAACTTTACATATAAAAGTTGTCATTTTTATAGTTTATTACCACTGTATTTTTCTCCAAGTGCGTTAACATAAAAAGGAAATAAGTCTCTCAAAGTATTGTAGAAAGAGAGAGAGGGGGGGAGAGAGAGAGAGAGAGAGAGAGAGAGAGAGAAAGTCTCTCTCAAATGATTTCTCCTCTATGAAGAAGAAATGAAGTAACTTGCCAGTTAGTCTCGAATAAATTTAGCGATTCGCAATCGAATAACAGCACACACACACACGCACGCACGCACGCACGCACACAGTGGAAATTATATGATGTGATTATATATTTAAATGTTCCGTGGACGATTTTAACATTGAGTAATGGTAATTGTAAATTAACATCGTGGGAAACGACTTTCATTACGGATTCAGAATTATACGAGCGATTCGCATGCTTTTGCAAGATTACGATCCACTTTTGTGAACTGTACATCAGATCGGCGAGAGGCGATTTCGCTTGTAATTCGAGTCGTTTGTTCGGTTCCCAGAGCACTCGTTCGACTCGACCCTGAGCGAATTTACCGTTTCGCACTAGGAAACGGTGTGGAGAACTTTTACGGTAATAGATCTTTTTGCAAGGTCAGCGAACGTTCGTCCATCTTTCTGTTAGCCCGACAATGCATCACGGTGGAAGAAGCCCCATGTCGAAGGTTTTTCTTTTCACGCTGCGCCTTTGATACTTTCCGAGCTTTTCAATATGCTAGACGATTTCACGTTAAACCACCGTGGCGAATTCGCAGTATATTTCAAAAAAATCCTACCATTCTTAAAAGAAAATCCTTTTGTTGGAAATAGAATTCTTACATCTATGTATAAAAGGCATAACGAAATAATATTGATGAATATTATGAATATATTGAGTATGACTAATTGCTTTGGTACTTGCTGCAACGATTAGCACCTAGATATATCGTTTAAAACATAATCTATTTTAAATAATATAATATAACTGATGAATAATAATTAATTTTAAAAGTATCATAGAATATAATTATATATTTGTCTCTCTCTCAATTAACCTTCTAGTGGATTAAATTCATTAAATTACGAATCTCTTTGTTGAATATTTCAAACAATTCAATTTTCTTTATGTTATATGTGTAAATTTGGATTATTCTTATTCAAGTATACTCGGTATATATTCATTATTTTTTTAAAAGTAATGTATTTTGATCATTTAAAATGAATTAATGCATTTTAATAAAATCGATGGTGTCAGTTTGATCCCATTAATCGTTTAAATTTTTTCTGTATTAGATATACAGTGCAGAATGTTAAAAATATATAAATATAATATAAATACAAAAAAATATTCTGCTGATAAGCGAAAAAAAATATATATATATATGACAAAATTTTTCAAAGTCTATACGCACGTCACTACAAAGCAGATTCTTTTAGCTAGAAGATTCTTCGAGCTTAAGAGGATTGCAATCTTATATTCAGCTTATCCAGCATCTCAGTTATACAATATTCCTCTACATTTTAGAGTATTTTCTTGAGGCCGTATATTAAAGAAAAATCCACTCCAGAATCAAAAGGGTACCGCTAAAGAGTAGAATATTTTTTTATGGGTGTAACTTTTCATTAACCAAAAACAAAGAAATTACCAAATTGGTACCTTCGGCAGTTTCAGCGAGATACCATCGGCAGTTATAGTGTTAACACATAAATTAAATGGATCCCACGAACTCAGCGTCAGTAATTACACTGAGAGAAAAATATATTAAATTCTAACAAATATTTGTTCGAATATTTATTAAAACTAAATATTTACTAAATGTAAACATATATTTATTTCATAAAAGAATCATTAATTTGATTTAATTATAATTTTTTATTTAGTAAATATTTATTTATTGTAAGTGAATGTTAAGTTGGTATTATTCGAACAAATATTTATTAAAATTTAGTACTTTTTTCTCAAAGAATATTATTAGATTTTGATATCAGCTTCGAATGGTTAAAGTTTAGTTTCATAAAAACTGTCTGTCATTTTCCAGCGTTAAAAGCTCGACTTTTCCGAAGTTCTTCACAATTTCTAAATGCATCGAACGTGAGAAATGTGTTTTCGCAGTAGACGGCACGCGTAAATTCGTCGGCGTATAAAAAATGGACAGATATGCGAGAAAACGCGTGAGAGATCGGAGTCATTGGAGATAGGATTCGCGAATGGTCCGTGCGATTCCTCTTACCGGACGATACTTACATATAGCGCGATTGGGGGCAACGGTTGTTCCAAGGTCTCGGGTTCGAGTTCTTGGGTTCAGTGAGAGAAGCGTTGCCGCTTCCTCCCGCAAAGAGCAGCCTCCGTTCTTAGAATAGTTGGCAGTTCTCCCGAGCGCGCTTGACATCTCGCTCGGCCTTCGCCTCGGTCGCGAAATCGACACGGGCCGGAGGTGTAAAGTGACCAGCAATGAGTATTACACATACACATACGTTTCACAGAAACGTATCATTAAATTCAATGAAAGCGTTTACGTTTAAAGAAAAAAAAAATAAATCTTTTTAATTGAACTTTTTAATAAAAAGAGTATACTAATTCATTAAATAAACGTAATTCTTCCTTATCACTTTTGACAGAGATTCTACAGTAACATTTCATTTAACAAACAATGCTACAAGTAATGAAAATTTTAAAGAAGAGTCAAATAGCGACCGGGCATTGCACGAAAAAAATAAAATTTGCTAAAAATTTAGGCAATTCAGCTAAATACAGGTCTGAAAATAATTTTAGATTATCAAAGTAATCGTGTAGGCTCAAGTTGCTAAAATATCAAAATTTTTTGCAGCATTGTCATCAACATTTAAACGTTCCATATCATTATTTTGATAATCTAAAATAAAATTATATTCGTATCTATATTTAGCTAAATTTATACACTTCAGTAAAATCGTTCCTTTCGTGCAGTAATCAAAAATTGAGAAAAGAAAAATCTCGAGATATAAATTGCGCCATTAATCTCTCTTCTCTCAATGCACGCGTGTTTTATAGAACTCGCGTTTATCCGTGTGTTATGAAGCCAATTAACGTTCATTACCATTTTATGGCTTACAAAGCTGTCGTAATTATCGCGATCGTCGTGCCACGAGCGGTGACAATGTCGTGGGATTTAAAGAAAAAAGGCGCAAATAAACATCAGCCGAGTCAGGCGGATCGAATAGAACGACGACCGTGCGGCTGCACTCGGTAGAACGTGGAGGTGGACGATCGAGGTCAATGGTTGGTCCAAGGCCTCTGGTTCGAACTCAAGTTCGACGCAGCGCCGCGTCGTCGTTTCCTGCCGACGTCGACTGCAGCCTCCGTTCCTAGAATAGTCGACGGCAGGCTTGCGAGATCCGTTCCCGCGGATCCGGATCTTCGGTGCGAAAATTTAAGAAACGTTTCCGCGATTACGCCAACGCGTTCTTTCGAGCCGCGTGATCGGATGCATCAAATCGTATCTTCAATGACATGCAAATAAATGCGAATTTTCGATTCTGTGAGAAAATTACTTATTACTACTGTCGTGCGAGAAAAGATAGCCTGCGATGGGATTTAAATTCTATGTGAAATGCTACAAAAATGAAATGAATGCTTTTTTTCTAATCTCTTTTTATCTCTTTATATTGAGAGGAAAGTATATGATATTTGAGATTATAATTGCATGATAAAATAATTATTAGAAACTACTTTTATAATTATTACTGCTACATTACTAGATAATAATTAATTATATTTATAGTAAACAAAATATAGTTGGCATCGAAAGTGATTATAAATTATGGTAATTACAATCATTTTTTCTTGCAGTATATGTTGAGGAACGCTTACGCAACGAAAATAATTTATTGCTTGACGTCATTTCGTACGAATTGCAATCTTTGTAATGGCAAAGACTTTAGTTAAATTTCAAGAAAAATTTGTAGTTGTAAGATAATAATAAAAAAGAAGTTTTTTTTTATTTACTTTTAAATTAAAGGACATGAGTTAGTTATTACATTAAAGTTGAAATTTTTGAATTCAGTGAGGCAGAAGGATAGTCGAGTATGGGCTATTGGACTTGTTTTTGTTTTAGATTATTTTTAATTAATTACTGACAGATAAATCATAAACTTATACATATTTAATTTACTATTTTATTTTTTCTCTCTTAAAATTAAGTAGATCATATTTTAACAACTGACTCTTTGAAATGGAAAAATTTAAATTTATAATGTTAGCCGTCTTGGATTCTCAGAAAATCTTTTTATAACTTTCAACTCCTATTCTTTTCTTTATTAAAATTAATTTTTTATGAATACTCACTAAGCGTCCATTTAAGCGGTTTAATTAATTTTGTTCCTCTTTAAGATTTAGAAGGAAGGGGCCGTAAAACTCCCCTGTTTTTCCCTCCTGTCTGCGCCCATGAAAAGACATACATAAATAAAAAATGAGCCTTATTTTTTGCTGTCCCGTTCTATTTTATCGTACATGGGTGCAATTCTTATTCTTAAGCGAGATTGCGGAAACCTCATTTTTCCTTAAATGTTTATTGTACTACCACTCATAAAAGTATATGTTGTGAGTATCCGCAATGTATTGAGCTCGAGTTCGTGAGTTGTGCCAAGCTCAAATGATTGTGCGGATCAGTCATCCCTACGAGAATCTTTTTTTACTGCGAACCTGCTCTCGTTGATGCTCGCTTCGTCTCTATATTTTGCAACCTGTCTATACAATTGCAAAAGCTGAAAGCTCGCGTGAGCGCATAAATCCGCACGTGTCCCAAAAACTGACGAGATTCGCACGGGATAAAAAACGGCAGGGCGGAAGAGAGGAAGCGAGAGGGGAGCTTGTAACGCACGAATTACGAGTATCGCGGTGCACGCGTGTCCGATAAAACGACTCAGTGCGTGCAAACATCATAATCCCACAATAAGATCGCGCCTGATTTATCTACCAATAAAAGCTTATTGGAAACACGTGTTTCAGGGTGCCGCTGCCAAAACCGGTCCGACCGATGTGATGCGATGCGATGCGATGCGATGCGATGCGATGCGATGCGATGCGATGTAGGAGAGGGGAAAGGAGAAAGAGAGAGACAGAGAGAAAGAGAGAGTCGTGAATCACGCGAGCGGTTTTAAATCACACACAGTAAAGTCATTTCGTTCTGACCTGTGAGTAAGACACCGCATACCTATCAGCAGAGACCGATCCAGCATATTGCATCCACGCAGATACATCATTGTTACTTATTTAAAAATCAATGAATAGCTACTTTAACTAATTACTTAAAGTAGTGATAATTTACAATCACCTAAAGCAGCAATAATTACAATTTTAATTTTATTTTCATTGATATTCGAATATTTTTCAATCGATATATTACAACTGCAATAGAAGTATACTAACGTTTCTTCACTAAAAAGACTGAATAAATTAGTATGAAAATAAAGAGTTATAAAAAATCAAATATTTCATTATTAAAAGATATTATTATCAAAAGGTTAAAAAAATTTTAGAATTTTATCTTTTACACAAATATAATATTAATTTAAATATATAATATTATTACTAGAAAAAGCCAATAATGTTTATTCGGTATTTCCAGTATTAGATGTTTTCATTAATCTTAACGGGTTTTCGCTATTATAAATTTTTAATAAGGATAATTTCATATAATAACATTTCTTTACGTTAAAATTTTTTAAACGTATAGTTCTTGAATTATTTACATATACAATTGATCAATAAATAAAAGTTCTTATTGATGCTTTTATTGATCAACATATTGATATCAGCACATCATCAATATTTTAACTTTCTTTGTAATAAATGCTTGTACACGTTAAAAAAGATAAAGAAACATGAGGTGCAATCGGAATCGAGCGATCGAGATGCTGCAATTGCGGTCCTACCCGCCGCGAGCGCACTATTACAGAAGTCTTTATAAGCCCTTTTGGACTCGTACCTTGGAGGCGTCGAGAGAAACGACGATAAATCGATAACGTTATTACCGATAAGGGTGCAAACGTGTCCAACTCGTAAACGATGTAACTTAAAGCACTGGTGCAAAGCGCGAGTTTGCGACGAGTTGTGCAGAGCAATTCGACGATATCGTCGCGAGATTACGATAACGAAATAGCCCTACAGCTATTTGCCGTATTTCGTCCCTATGTATAGGAATGTCGTATATCGCTCGTTTCTACACGCATGTTGCTCTTGTCCACGTTTGTCCCCAGTTTTGATCGTACACAGTCCCACCTTGCTCCTCTCATTGTACAAATTTTTATATCTAGTGTTTTAAAATAATCTCTTATATAAACATCGTTACGTCAACCTTGTACTGCTGCCAAATATAATTATGATCGTATCCAAGTGGATAAGACATGAGATTAAAAAGTATTAGAACTATAACTAATTTATTTTCAGTTTGTTTACACTTTTGACACATTGAATACACTAATGGCCTTAACAACATTATTAAAAAAGAACGTCATTGTTGCTCGTTCTCTTTTGTAGCAGACTTTCGTCTCATCAAAATGTTTTGAGACAACAGGATAAAGCATTACAATACAGTTGATGCAGATGAATGTCAAATGAAAATTAAGAAATATTCTCTCCATATTCTTTGATTACTTCATTATATAATTATTGTAAGATAATACCTCATTTATATAATCATTTAATATTATTTGAATTGAAATTTTGACCATATTTATAAACGCAAAGAAACATCATTAATTCAATTTCTTTTATATCTTTACACTTTATATTGTTAATTGTATTTGGATTGTAAAACATTTACTAAACTGTTAAATGTATCTCTGAATTACATAGTTATTCGGGTTATCTATTCAAATTTCCATAAAAAGAATTACGACTTGAATTAAAATAAAAAGATTCTTCAATAAGAATACAAAAATATATTTAATTTTTTTTTTTAATAATATCGCAAGATCTTTAACGGGTTTCTCTTAACGGGATTTTGATGTAATGTAATACAACAAATGTGATTTTTGTTCGAGTATAGCCTGTCTATATTTGACATCTTTTTTTTATCTTTTTTTAAAAAGTCAATTTTAAAATGATATGCATATTGCGTCATTAAGCATCTTATATAATATTCATACATGGATAGAATATGTATGACGGGCTCTGCGTGAAGTTTGATCTAGGATCATTGACTTGCGATTATCTAGGATCGTTGACTTTGGAATCTAGGAAGTGTGTGTAAATCACGATTTAATTTTCAAGCCCATTGGCAACGTCCATATTCATTCATTTCTGATTATATGTAACCGTGTGGATACGCGAAGAAATTTAATATAAGTACATTTATCTTGTGTAGCTTCTACGTATTCTAACTGCATTCATTTAGATCGATATAAGATGCGTTAATTAACACGTCCGGAAGATAACATCGACTGCCGAGTCGATTATGTCGCGAAAGATGCATGACGTTCATTAAAACATTAATCAAATAATCGCGTCTCTTTATGATACTCACGATTAACCTCTTTGACCTAAAATTATATGTATGTACAAGTGTGTGTGTGTGTGGAAAAAAATTTTATTCTATGTTCTATCAATCTTATTCTTGGAAGTATCTTGATTATACATTGCGACTGTTAAAAATATAATCATTTAGAAATGGAAATGCAACGCATTATGAATTTTAGACAAGAATCTGAAAATTGTGTACATAGAATGTTACTGAATGTTATCTCAAAAGCGCATCAGAGAAGATTATTCAGAGATATGAAAATGTGAAATCCAAAAGAAATGATGAACTTATGTTATAATTACTACTGCTGTCAATAACAATGTTTTATTTATGTCTATTTTTCATATTTAATTTTGACTATATAATCTGCAAAATCTGTTACAACTCTTCTAAAACAATTTTGTTCTTTTATGTTTATAATAGAAGCATTATGAAAAAGATTTATCAAATATATATATAAATACTTCTTTCTCGAACCAATTTATGTAATAATTAATTTTAGAAAAATTTTATTGAAAAAAGGATTGATAGAAAAGTAAATGATAAACCTAACAATGTGAATAAGTTTTTCATATTTTACAGATTTTATTAATTTATTTATCTTTTATTTATTAATTTTACTTAATTTTGATTTATTTATCTCGAATAAAATTATGAAACATATAAATAAATTGTACTAAATACAATGTATAATAATCGTTCGTCGTAAAGACAAATAAATATCATATGGAAATTTAAACAAAAACTTTTCATTTAGAAAATCAGCATTTTATTCAGTCCCACATTTTAATTCTTGACTGTTTTTGCATTTTTTTTCCAAATGCGACAAATTTAGAAATTTAATAAATAGTAAAGTATTGAATGATCAATGAAAAAATATATTAGATCCTCATAATGTTATCAATTAATTATATTGCATCAAATATATTGTTTAAGTTTAAGACATTAGGGTATAACAATCAAACAGATTAGGAAATATAAATAATCTAAAAATAATATATTAATCTCTCTCTAATTCTAAGATTACTTCACAGTCGTTCAATTAAAATTTCCAAGTTTTTCCTTCTCTCAAACTGTTTCAAGATTATTAAGTTGAGATCGTCATTATTGTCAAGTTCCTTGCATTCAATCGATATAACATTCGCGAAATTGCGGCTAATTACGATCGTACAAACAAATTATAAAAATTGCATTACGCTTTGGACGGCTCCTGATCTTAAAATCGATTCGACAAATTTACATAAATGATTTTGCGATCCAGTATCAAACATTCCGTTGCAAACATCACGTTGCGCGATATATTTGCTTCAGTAAATAGCGTTACTTACGTAAATGTCATCTCGATAAGCTTATATTTCAGGTTAATTAATGTGATTTGTCTATCGCTAAAGTTGCCTATCGTTCAAGACATAATCGCGCAAATGTACGAAATGATTCCGTTGCGAAAATTAATACCAAGAGTAATTAATACGTTTTACGTTGCTATATCCGTTTGCTCCAATATCGCAGCGCGAATAACAACAGGATGACGTCGTGACTCCATGCTGTAAACAAATGCCGAATACAGAGCGCCGCGTGCCAGTCTCATGAAATATTTAACGTATCACAAAATAAATTTTTACGCCGAATATTGAGTTTCCCTTTTATTCATCAAATCAATTTATTAATATAGAATCAATCACAGCTTTTCGTTGGTTAATTGACAATATGTATATAATTTCAAGTTTAAATCACTACTTTGAATAGTTAATATTTATTTTTATTATCCATTTGTACCTATCTATTTAATACATATTTATATCTACTTCTATCAATATACTTAGATTAACTTTAATCTCGATTCGACTTATTCTTTCTAGGATTTCTAAGAATCATAGAAAAAGATAACGAGCAAGATTAAAGTTAATCTATATTGGTAGAAATAGATATAAAATAAACTTCAATGTACGTCGTTTGCGAGCTATTAGATGCGAGATTAATTCTAGAACGTTCGACACTATCCGTTTTGTCACAGAAATAACATATTAGATATGATGTGCCCAACCCAACTTTAATTGCCAATAATTTTCATAAAATGGACATTTGTAACAATTTTTATTTAAATTGAAATTCTAAATTTTAAAGAATAATGCAATGTAAGTATATCATTATATTAATAAAAAAATATAAGTATAATAAAAAAAAGCAAAAACAAATTTCAACAAATTTTTTATTGATGTTTGTTGGAAAAATTCAGGCTTTTTAAATAGTGTCCTGAAAATTAAAAATTTCAAATTTAAAAAACGTATGTCACAGTCAAACAATATAGAACATATTTGAGCACACATTATAAACTTTTAATTGTTATTATTTAAAGTTGTTCAATCATTATTACTGCATTGATTAACATTTCATTACGCTCAAGAAAAACAGTATCCTGTGTTCAAATCTGGCATATACATTAGGTGACTTTCAAAATTGTAGAAATGTCAATCTTTGAGAGAAAAAAAAAATCGTTTATGTGAATATACCATACTCACACTGTTAAATTTATGGTGTCAAATTTATCTATAATATAATATTTTATAAATATAATATAACATATTTATTATAGGACCGTATATGTGATAATACAAACTATAGAAATCCTTAAATGGTCTACTAACTGGATTTTAAGGCTTTGATCTCTATACTAATATTTTATTTTAGTAGATATAAAATAATGATATATTGAGTAGGAACAGTGGCGACTTAAATTAGATTAAATTATCGATTTAACACACTATAGATTTAACAGTGCAGTGAGTCGTTCTAGAATTAACGAATCGAATAATCTGATCATCGCTAATTGTTTGTGAGGAGTAATCGCATTACGTGAAATAACGCAATACAAAGCAACTGATGTTAACTTGCTCGCTTAGTCTTGCAGCCTGATAACCGACTCCGGCCATGTAAACATGTACAGTATAGTGTACTGCGTGTAAAAACAAATGTCAAATGCCACATGTCAGTTCTATATTTAACATATTTCAAAGAGAATTTACGTCAGATTTTCTATTAGTAATAAACTTGTCGATATTGGCTATATAATTAATATCTACATGTACGAAATTAGAAAAAATGAGTAGAGCAAAAATAAATCAGCTAAGCTGTAAGAATCAATCAATTACAAGAGCTGAAATTAATTTTTCTCAATGACAGAGTAATCATCTCTGTTGATGCCTGCTGCATCGGGCACGATTAACTGCAGAAACGCATCGCCCGAAATTACAACCATCCGGCTGGAGCATCGACGATGCACCAGCATAGAGGCGAGAAGGAAGGAAGAGCGCGATTGTCCTTGACGGAAGGCAGCGATCTCTTCTGCTTTGCTGCAGGCTGGCGTCCGCCCACCAGACGGTCGGCGGGCCCCATATTCTCCCTGCGGTCCCTCGGACTTCTTTCTTTCCTCCCTCTCCCTCCGCTTTCTCACTCTTTCTTTCTCTTAACTCTGGCGAGATGAAAGACGCAGTAAGACAGATAGAACCGGTAGAAGAAGAGGGATGAAGGAAGGGTGCGGGATGAGAGACGGGTCAACTCATGGAGCCGCTCCCGGAGTAGACTCGGACCTGTTCGCGCACGGGCCCTCTCAAATGAGAAAAAGAGAGAGAGAGAGAGAGACAGCTCCGTTATTATGTGTCCGCGTGGTATTGTTCTCTCCGTACAGGCCGCGCCGAATTCGACATGCGGGACGATCGCGTGACCGAAAAGTAGAAATTCGAAACGCTCCGCGCACTTTACGAGGTAGAATTTGCTTAATAACCTGAGTTTGACGATCGTCGCGCGACCGACGAGTTTCGCAGTCCGCTATATCGAATGCTGCTGCCCTGCTGGAAAAGAAATGGTAGAGCTAGGTGCGGCGATAGCACGCGTCCTCGTAAATCGTGCTTAATGCATCAGCATGCGAACCTGTTAATATTTTATACATTATGCATCACGCAAGATTCCAGTGCATAGAAGCTCTCGTATTCGTCTTCGTTCGTTTTGATCGTCTATTTGGATATACATCTTCTTTCCTTTCTAAGTTCATGACGGTTTAAATAAATTTTCAATTAATTGCTTCAATTTTTTTTTTATTCGAATATATACAGAAAGAACAATTTTGCTGAAGTATGTATATAGTTACAGATCAGAAAATAATTTTGTTGGACCATCAAAATAAGTATCTTAAGCATAATGATCAATGACATTTTAGCAACCAGTTTGAGCGTCCTACATAATTTTTGATTCAACAGAATTATTTTTAGATTTTTTTGTATTTCGTTAAATTTTAATATACTTCAACGTAAAATTGTCTTCTCCGTCATAGCGTATCTTCCGCGTATCAATATATTTATTAATTATTTTATAAATGTTTATTTCTGTAAGTGAAACAAGAGTTGAGCGTATATAGTCGTTTGGAAATTTATTTATTACTCTAATTAATATTAATTTTTTATTAATTTTATAGAATGCAGATTAAAGTACACTATTAGAATACTTAAACTGAGTAAATTCGCATGATTGCATCATTCAAGGAAATCAATTGTGATCTGTGTTTATTTCGTATATACCAGCTTGATCAAAAAGTTTCCGGAAGAGACCACCAGGTGATGCTCTGAGTCAGGTGATTTGAGTTCTTTTTTTTGGCTAGGTTGCCACATCTATCATTGACATTTCCATCAAATTTTATCGCCATAGCTTGACATTTGTAGAAATTACGCCGTCTTGAGTACATCTACCTCTGCGCGTGTTTTCGATTTTTTACAGTTTTAAAAATGGAGTTGAATTTGCAACAACGAGTTTGCAACAACGAATACCATCCAACAGCCATCGAATTCACCCGATATGACTCCCTGCGATTTTTTTCTATTCGATCGAGTCAAAAAACCTGCGGGGAACGCGTTTTAACAGGCGAAAGGAGGTAATGGAAAAATCGAAGACGGCTCTGATGGCTATACCAATAATAGAGTTCCAGAAATGTTTCGAGAGCTGGATCAAGCGCTGGCATAAGTGCGTTGCAGTCGCTGGAGAGTACTCTGAAGGGGACAATATCACTTTTGATGAAAAGGTCAAGGTTTTGTTTATACAACTTGTATTTTGAATTTTCTGAATGAATTCCGGAAACTTTTTGATCAAGCTAGTATTTAGCCTCGCTATCTGAGAATTTGAAAGCTCTTTCAATTTTAATTACTATTCAATTTATTCTCTTCTTAATGCCAGGAAGGTGAATCCTGAAAATATCTGAACCAGAGTACAAACTTGACTACATCCGTCCGGACGATTATCCATAATAGTTATTCAATGATGTATCCCTTTATGGAGCCGCTGTTCATTCGTATCGTTGGCAAAGATTACTTTCCTCTAGCTCTTTATATGGCAGAAGCGGCTTTATACGAGGCAACTTAATCTCGCTTCTCCTGTTATGTGCAAGCTTCTAAGATACACGGCAGCGTATGTCATTAATGCTTATTATGTAGGCTGCAATCATATCGATTTGAACCCGCGAGATGCGGAAGTCACAATGTAATTTACATTAACTTCGCAATGATCACGTAGCGATGTTACTCGTGCGGCTAATCTACAATCTTAGCGCGCGCGGCGCGGCGTCGCGACGATGGAAATTTCCAATCTTTTGAGAACGTGCTAAATGCACGACGTTAAATCGCCGCCGGCGGCGATTTAACGTCGATGCACGCTCAAATCGCAAGTCATCGACGTGCTCGAGAAACTCGTCACAGATAGCTCGAGCAATACTGACGTCAACAAGAAATCGGCGCGGCACAGCGCGGATGTTCTGTTTTTGACGCAAATTACGAAATATGTCAAAATTGCCGGAATCCGCGCCAAAAGCCGCATCATTGATAATTCACGATCCTGACGTCACTCCATGAATAGACGTCAAGACGGCGAAAATTCAAGGTAGCCGACGTGCAGGTATTGCTGACTCTTGAATGCGTCGTACAAACTGTCAGCTCTTGACGTTCCGGCGGACGATTTTATCATTGATAATCTATGATCCCGACGTCATCGCCATGAAAAGCTTCGGATATTGATTATTCGATCGCCGTTAGAATATAAGGTCTCGAGAATCATCGGCGCTGCCCTTTTAACCGTAGATATTGAAGATCTCAAGAAGGATGATAGTCGTTTCTCTATTGAAATGGCAATAATTACAAAGTTATTTAGTATTAAAAATTAAAAGGTTTCAGCTTAAGCTCCGAAGATACAAATAAATATTTGAAACTTACGTTTCAATTAATTTTCAACTGCCCTTTTTATCCGAACGGAACTTTTATTTATCGTTCATTTGTCAAGATATTTAATGCCGAAGATTAAACACTCGAGATAAGGGATGGCGGGACGTGGAGGATTCTCCACTAAAGAAAAATCGGGCCTGAATTTATCATGGGGGGTACATGACTGGAGGGGACATTCTCTCTCGGTGGTTACGCTCTGTATGTATTTGACAGGGTCGGTTTTTTCGAGTAATTACACCGTGCCGAAGCATCCGCGAGTCGTTCACCGCGCCGGTACGGTCGACGCGCGGGATGTGGCTAATTTATTTTCGCCGTCGTTGGAAATTAGCGACGACGTACGGACGCTCCTTCCTCCCGTCCTCCTCCGGTCGAAGTTGTTCCGACGCGTCCGCGAGAGTCAAGGGAGATTTATCAAAGCGCGCATCTCGCGCGCACCTCGCAGTATATTTTTAAGATCGTTTATACACCGTCCATGTACACGGGGTCGCGCGCCACGACGAAAATTTGTCGTTGCGCCAAAAACCAAAAGTGAACGTCCCGAGGCCCCCTAAAAATACGCGGGGAGCATCCTCGCCGTCCCCATCCGGTTCGTGCACCATTTCCGTCGACTTTCTCGCGAGTGCTTCACCTCCGGTGAACGATCGTTTTGCACGTGGCGACGTGCTAGTCAGAAAAAAACGCGAGAGACGTTCTATTAACGCAAGCCGGAAAATGCAATGATTTAACTTTCGTATTTCCATCGAAAGACAATAGGATTTTCATCGATGCTATCCGTCAAATAAATTATCATAAACATAAATAAGCGAAAAAGGTCAAATTTTGTCAAAGTGGGTGGGTCTAATATATCGTAATAGATGTATTTTTACATGAATTTTATAATTTTCCAGTTAAGCAAACTGCACACCAATTAATTTTGTCGATTAAGAAAGTCTAAATTGAATCTAAATTGGAGCTGGAATCCGTAATATCACAAATTAAATTGATAAGCAATTTAATATAATAATACTGATTCTAATGTGCGTTTTTAATTTTTAAATAAGTAGGTGTGGTTTAAAAATCCGCAAATTGATAAACGTTCAGAACACCCCAAAGATATTTCAATTTTATAGTTATAATTCGTACATTAATTATATCATTATGAGATAATAGAATAATAGAATGTAAAAATAATAAACTTTAAGACATCTAAGTATCAGCAATATAAAAAACTTTTATTTTCTTTTTCCAGATTTTAAATTAGAAATTATATTTGGGATGTTGTGGTCATCTTATCCACTCGTTTAAAAATTAAAACAAGTAAAGAATTTATTACGAAAAATATTATAAATATTTAAAATGTCAGAATTTTATTAAAATTAAAGACAAAAATACATAGGGAAGTAGGAGTCAGCGGATTTACTACTTTGTGCGCAAATAATACAAAGTTTAACAATCCATATCTGATCAATTATTTTGATATGTATCTCCGATATAATATATCGCTTGGATATATGAAACAATAAATTTGTTCTTTGTCAACCGCGGACAAAATCGCAAATGTGGGACGCAAGTGGATCGTGCAGCCATTATGTGCCACACACCATTTGCGATTTTGTCTGTGGTTGACAACAAACAAATTTATAGCTCTATGTGTTTGAGCGATATATTATTATCGCTAGATACATATTAAAATAACTGTCATCAGATATTGACTATTAAACTGTTTATTATTATGCTTGAGCACGAAGTATCTATTTCCATAATGTATTCTTGTCTTTAATATGTTAAATATCGAAAAGTCCTATATTTTTTTTATTAAAATATTTCTCTAAAAATAGATGAAATATCAATCCAAAGATTCAAGATAGATCAACGAACAGACGAACTTTCTTCGAAAAAAATGCTAACGATCGTTGTCTTTGAAAGTTCATTGGTCTCGATAGGCATCATATTTTCGATTACATAGTCACTTCTGCTAGAAATCCGCAGACGATCGCGAAGTGCGTGGGAGGGAGTGCATGAGCTGAGTCGTTGTTTCTCCCGCAATGCGTTTCGCGGCTGCATATCGCATGCGATTTCATAAGCAAATAGCAGGGCATCGAGAGCGCCGGACTCGAGTCCGGGTCGTGAATCGAGGATTAATATTGAGCCAGCGCTCAACTTTGCTCTCGCGAAACGGCCAGCTAAAGGTGACGAAGATGTCGAAGAAACGAATGCAAGGTGAGAGCGGATCGTTCATTATTAATTAGTTGGCGCAATAGGTCGAATCGTGCCGCTCATTGTCGTTCGACGGGGAATAACGCTACTCCACATTAAGGTTGAAATAATGTCCGCCTGGCAGAAGGTTCGCGATCTCCCCCTCGATCAACCTCGAGCCTCTCCATGGAAATGTCGGCCGTCGCTGCCAAAGTCGTTATGCCGTTTTATCCTTGAGCAGTTTGCCTCGAGTCAATCGCTTTAATATTATACGCACATGGGTCTTAGATGCCGTTATAAATAACCAAGTGCTCGAAGCGGCACTTCCACAATCAACGATATTTATCTCGGTTTCTCGATAAAAATGCTCGAAAATATAACTGCAACACGAAGATTAGAGCAATTCCAGACGAATAATCGAGGGGAGAGATGATTATCAGTTATGATTTTTTTTTAGCTAAAGCGATGTATGATTGAGTAGTGAAATATCGCGGTAATCAATTAAAGTTATTGCCGCCACTCAGCCTTATTGAATACATTGCTTTAAGTAAGTGTTTTAACCTTGACGCATATATATATATGTGTTTCAAAACTTATGAGCTTTCATTTCAAAATTACGTCGCAGAAAAAGAATATTAAATAACATAAACGAAGAAATCAGACTAAAGATCATTAAGAAGACAACGATAAAATTTGTGCGAAAAATATGCAAAACTTATGAGCAAAACTTTCACTTAAAAATTACCTTGCAAAAGGAGAACATTGCAAAATGAACAGGTATAAAGGGGACGACGATAAAATTTGTTACTCCGTGCGAAAAATCCGCATAGTTTGCTGATATACAATCGGCTTTCCTCGCGATATTCTTCGAGATAGATTCAGAGATAAGAAAGAGATCGCGAAAGGAGAGAGAGAGAGAGAGAGAGAGAGAAATGGGAGAGAACCGATGAGCAGGACGACGCGAGTTTGGACGATGGTGCGTCGCGTTCGCTAGAACTCGCGCTATATTCGATCGGGAGTGTGGGTGTAGGGTGTCGCAACGGTATTGCCTCCATAGTTATGTCTATGCTAGCCCAACTAGTTTCACGGGGAAAAATTGCGTCTCTTAGTCACAGCTTGCGACACCGGCTCGTGCGGCGTCCTGCATGAGCGAGCTCAAGTCCGGGGCTTTGCGTGTGCGACCCACTTACTCGCAGACTGAAGTAACTCCGATATGCATATGCATGTATGTATGTACCTCTACGTATCTGCATGTAATAAATCCGTATGTAAATAAATATATGTATTCTTTTAGAATCCTCGCCGACGATTACTACGGTCGTTAAAATTGAATCTCAATTTTTGATTTTTCGCATGGGAAATTTCATTCGGAAAAATCGTACGTACTTTAAATTATGAAACGCTAAATCTCTTTCAAAATCTTTGACAGGGTACTAGAGGAAATAAGGAAAAAAAAAATGATTTATGTACCTCTTGGAGCAGTTTCATTTACTAAAACTGTTTTTGGACACCAACCAAGATGCATTATTCAATTGGATCAAGATAACAGGAATTTCTGTAAAGTTTAAAAAATTTTCTCTTACTTTTCTACTTCAGTGAGCTATTTCTCGAAGCTCGTTATTCACAGAAAATTATTTCAGTATTCATTTAAATTAATTTCTCGTAAATTAGACGAAATTTAATTATCTCGATGTGTCGACACGCACATGCTAATTAGCATAGATTCTACCCTTTTCCTGTGAAAATCGTCTACATTGCAGACAGAGATTCTTAGAAATGTTAAGCAAAATGTCTCATATAATCTTTCGACGAAAACTACTGCAGAGAATTTTTAGAATGCCGAACCAAATCCATTACTTTATGATCTATAAACGTTAAAAAACCGCTTGAAATTAATCTTTGGACGAAAACTGCGTAATTTTTTAGAACATCAAATCAAAT
Source organism: Acromyrmex echinatior (assembly GCF_000204515.1). Next base: position 3,858,953 of record NW_011627046.1, on the reverse strand, counting down.
CTTTACTTACTTCACCCATGATCTATCCCACTCTCCCGCTATCGTACTTATATTTTAATCTTATCATTTTATTACTTTACCAGTTACTTCACCGTTCACATAAATCATCCTTAATTACATACCCATCACGCCATCGTAAGTCGATTTGCGCAGATATTCAATAAAAGAAAAGAATCAAACGTAATAAGAAGAGAAGACGTAAACAAAAAATTCGTGCGATCCCGTCATATCTGGTTAAGTGGATGCACTTTTCCAACGCGCGTATCGGATCAGCGGCTCTCGGCGCGGGCTGAGATTATTATAAAAGGCAAGTTCATTGTTCCGACCTCTTTCTTCGTCAACTCACTACGTTTCTATCGTGCTTTCCTCGGGCAATAAATACGCATTTGCCGCTGGTATCGGGCCGTCCCGCCTCGCACGGCTGATTTGTTCGCCGTACTCTTATTGCGCGATTACTAATCGTGCAACAAGAAAGTAATGTAAACACCCCGATAACGTTAATTTATAGTAACCGCGGCCGTTCGCTGCCGATCGAGGATAATTTATGCAACGGCGCATTTATGCGCGCCGCGTGTATGTCGCCATACGCGCGCGAGACCCACAAAGAGAATCGACTATCGTCTCGATAAGGAGGCGATCGTGGCCAATAAAATCGACGAAGACCGCTCGTTCCGCCGACACGGAGCGTAATAGTTTTCGCATATACAATATCCGCGCGATAAATTCCCAAGTCATACGAAGAAAAGGATGTGGATTACCGAGAAAGGAATCTTCGTTTCGAGCAATTTCTAATACTCATTCGAAAGCTCTGACTTCACGACTCTCCACTGCAATTCTGGAACGTGCCGTTTGCAACGTACGCGTTTTTAGATAGATGTACGAGTCTCTTATGCCAAACGTTGCAGATAAGAACTCTTTAATGGACTTCGTAACTCTTCTCTTTCTCTTTTATCGTCTTTCTCTTTTATTAATCTCGGTTGCCGTTCTAACTCAAATTCTACTTCAAATATAGGAGCAAATGAAATTAATTTCACGATTACTAATTCATTTTTGTGAAATTAGTCGTAAAAGAAAAGGGATATCGATCGCGGCAATTAATTCTGGTAGTTTTACTGAGTAATTCTCAAATTATATCGCTCCGCGCTTTCTAACTGATCTAATCGCGGGTTATAATAATTGACTACAACACTAATTATATTAACCGAAGGACATCGAGTCTCGCGGGGAATTTAGATTAACTCTCTCTCCTCTCTCCCTCCCTCTCTTAAATCACTTAATCTACAACTATCAGCAATTAACGAGTTTCAAGACGACACAGAGGCGCAATTTAGAGTTAAGGTGGCGATAAACGAGGACTGTGTGGAGGAAAAACGGCGCATCGATGGTTTCACGACGCACAGCAGCTTATCATTTCATCGGATCGTAGATGGGGGATTCCGGCTCCTCTTTCTCTCTCTCTCTCTCTCTTTTTCTAGTGCTCGCGGCGGAATTACTTCTCTTAGATCCACGCACAGGCCCTTGTCCTAGCTCGTACGCTACCCGGACCAGAATATAGGTAACTACGCGACGATGTCCGCCTGCCTGCCTCCTCGAGAACTGGTTTCGGTGCTCGTAAACGTGACTGCACCGAAACTCTTTGCCCGTTTGAATTTTATCGAGGGCGCATAAATCTCCCCGGCGATTCCGTCCGCTTCATTTGAACCGAGAACGTATCCCCTTTTTCGCAAAATCTTCTCGCAACTGCCCTATTCGTTCGGCATTTTCTTCTTTCGAATATTTTGCGCAAAATCGATAAGGATCGATTGCGCGTCGAACGTTTTCCTCTGATTAATTTAATCTTGAAACTTGAAATCAACGCGAATAGAAAGTTTAACCGTAAAGTTTGCAGCCGATGATAATAACACACGAAGCAGCTGTGTTTTCTTAGATATAATTTATCTTCCCTGTATAAACGCGCGAGTTTATCTAGTAGCTTACTTAATTACACGATTAAGGCGTTAATCAATCGACTTTATGTATTATTATTAAACTTTTCATCATTATTTTCTGATCTATTTTTCCATCTCCGCACGACGGCCTCTGCAATTAGTGACTCTGCGATCTTTTAGTGAATTTCAAAAAATTCTATAAATCAAACAAAATTGGGAAAACATCATGGACATCATGGACATAAATTCCGTAATGGTAGCGAACCGATCGGTCGTTCGTATTGCATATGTACATGTCGCAAATGCGATTACGAAAACACCCGCGAGACCAGAGAGTAATAATATTTCTCGGAAGGTATCCCACACTTCGGAACACGATTGATAATTATGACCGTTCGAAAGATTGCGTTGGGTCAGTGAGCGTTGCGTTTACAACGAGAACGTGGAAACGAGACGATGTACTACTTTTATGGCGACTGTATCGCACCTTCGACGAGAAAGAGTCGCAGCAGAAACTACACGTTATTTATTTATCCCTAGAATTATAGGATCGCTGCAAACGTATCCAGCAATCAACCTTCCAATCAGATAAACGATTTAAACGTTACGTCTGAGTTTTTAACGGTGCTCTCTTATGAAGATAGCAGCCTTGGGGAGAGATTGGGAATGACCGATTGATGTTTCGAAAACTGTGCTTAACGGTGATCTTCTCGGAATTGATTGGACCCGTGGAATCTGTCGTCTTTAAGATTTATTCTGAATGACTCTTGGAGCGTATTGAAGCGGTGAGTATTAAGTACGTATGTTGTTATTCTCGATATTCGCCTGACGACGGATATTTGGTGCGCAGGACGGATTAACCGAGGAAAGCTCGTTCTAGGAGCGCGAGTTTAAAACGGTACTTACGTATTTCTCGCACGCGGTGGCACATTTTTGGCACGCGACTCGCTAGCAACTCCCTGCACCGCTAGCACTCCCGCGGAAAATCGAATATCTCGTTTTGCGCGGACGTATTTAGTCCAAGAACGAGTAGCTCCTTCTTTTCGATAAGCGCGCCGCTCTGTTAGCGCGGCGTCGAGTGTACGTTTAGCCTTAATGCTATGGTAATCTCTTATTTGGACTGTACACTGAGAGAAAAAAATTGGTTGAAATAATCATAATTTAACTATAATTTATAGTCATTTTTTGGGACGACCATAAATTTATAATTGTTTTGACCATATATATGAATTATGGTAACTTGAACACTAAATTATGATCATAACGATCATAATGTATGTATTCATTCAATTAATTGTATGGTTATCTTACATATAAATCATATTTGTATATAATTATATTATAAAATGTAAATTACACTATAAAATGTAACTATACATATAAGGTTATTGTTACTAACATTATAATAATAATTATAAAAATGGTGCTTCTAACTATGATATTTTATCATGCAATTTTAGTCGTAAATATAGATACTTTTCTCTCAGTGTATTTTCTAACTTTCGAAATATCATTGTATAGCTTTCATTATCTATTGCTATTCTATTGCATTATATACATAATTATTGTAATTTTTTTATATATATAGTAAGCAGATATCTGAAGAGATACAACTCTTTTCTAATGTACTCATTAGAGAAAAACTAATTCTACATAGAATTAATGTATATTTCAATTATAAGAGTTGAATAATTCTTATAATTGAAATAATAGAGAAGAAACACAGACAACTATAAAGGTGTGTGACAACTAATTTTATATGTAGAATGTATATATATATATATATATCGTTGAATAAATTATTTTATAGTTGAAATGACTTAAAATAGTTTATTCAACTATACACATTAATTCTGTATATAAAATTCATATAATTGTCACCTTCAGTAGTTTGTTTTCTTTTCAAAATACATATAAAGTTAACATGCTTGTAATAAGATAATATAATAAGCTGTATATTGTTTTATAATAAATAATAAAAAAAATTATAATAAAATAAAGAAAGAAATAAAAAAGAAAAATTCTTTCAAGTCGCAGTATATGTTGCAGATTTCGAAGTATGTATGTAAGTACTTGGAAATCTCAAACGAGTTTCAAATTAGTAATTATTATAAGATCAATTCATCAAATTAACGACAACGATCCATATATACCGTTGCTACTTTGTGTGTTAATCTTTCGATTTAATTTTATTACGTAACAAGTCTGGCTGTTATAAAATGTTAAGTTCGCTCTGGATTACACAACAAGAAAAAAGAGACCTCTAAACATTCTTTCGTTTCTTTCGAGACTGTAAATCCGCTACTGGACTGCACGGTCCGATAAACCTTGCTCCAAAGCATACGGCCGACTTGAAGCAATGGAAGATGTCCGCGGGTACGTATATATACGCACCCTACCTGCCTCATTAGGCGTCAACAATGGCATAACAAATCATGGAGATTACAATCTCGTCTACCCGGCCGCGTTCGGCAGACCGACCGGCCGAGTAATGCGTTTATAATTATTTTAAATCACATTTTTTCTTCTCTCTCTCTCTCTCTCTCTCTCTCTCTCTCTCTCCACCCCGGGCCTTCATTCCACATCGTTCGAAGTACAGCCGCTTCCGCCCTTCGCGTTCGCTTCCCCTTCCCAACCCTTCAATTCAACGCTATTTCCTCTCTCTTTCTCTCTCCTTTTCATCTTCTTTTGTTTTCTCCACTACTTCGTGCGGTCGTGCTTCGAATATAAGCATACCCCCCGCTCGTAATTTTATGCGCCGCCAGCGCAGATTTCTTAAATGATATGGAAGAGACGGAAAGTACGAGTATAAAGTGCGAAACGCGTGCCTGTTGTATACCTTAACCGTGCTGCTGCGTTTATGTCACGGGCATAGCTATTATGTAGCAGGATTATGGGAAGCTAAGGGAGCCTACAAGTTCATTCCTCCTTTTCCCAGCAGAAGGAGGAAAGCGCGTGATGGATTTGATATATGCGGAGCCTCGAGCGTGAAAAATTAATGGATAAAGGAAACGTTTGAAATTTTGATGATTAGGTGAGAGAAAGATTGTGTGGCTATTAACATTTACAATTAATATAAAGAATATATAACGATACCAGAGAATAATATCACTCAACAGAATAGAAAATATTTGAAGCGTATATCAAGAAATACTTTATTATAGCATGTAATACTCAAAAATGAATTTATAAGTGACAAATAAAATTATTATGATGTCCTTATAATATTATTATTATTTCCGATGTGTTCTACTCGGAGAACATCATTACATGGGGTAAACATATTACATGTAACTACTAATAAACACATTAGATGCATATATACAATAATAGAGAAATAAAATAAGATTAAGGTAAGATAAAATAATAACAATGAAATAAAATGATAATAATAATAATAAAAAAACGAGATTGTAGTATATACATGCATGAATGTACGTGTAGATACGTAAATGCGAAGGTATGTGTGTGTGTGTGGATGAGATTGTGTTGCAAATAAACATATCATTTTTTGATTAATATATGATTTAGATTTAATATGAAAATTATGTTTTTCAAGCTATGATTAATCACTAAAAAAATCACTTTAAAAGTTATTACAAAACCATCAATTTAATAATTACAAGAATAGCTAAAAAAAATACACTATCATCAATTAAGTCTAATCATAATTTAAAGAAAATGAACCGAATCTAAGAATAAAAGAAAGACCTTTAGCGTTCGATTTAGATCGAAAGATTAAATAAATAAATGTATCTCTCTAATTAATTGTGGACTAGATGATTGTATATATAAAAAATTATAAAATTGATGCTTAAAAATGTCTATAGAAGTTGCGTTTCGTATATCGGAAGAATTATTATTTCATAACTCTGCAAAGCAATAGAACAAACAGAGAGAAAAGGAGGAAGAGAGAGAACAGTTGCTCGAAAGAAATTTTGTAAAGAGATTACCGTTATGTGTTTAATAAATTTACACAATTTAATCATTAGGTTCTCGATTTCCTAGATTTTTCTTCGATACAGAATTTGCGGATTCCTTATTGACATTATTATCAGATTTGGAAGCGTGCAGCGATCGGAAATTACGACCGGTGGCGCAATGCGGTCGAGACGAGACGCCGGACGGCGCGACGTGGCGCGGTCGGCGATTCCGATCATAAGGGGAATCGCAGGCCAATAAATATTCCATAATTTATTGGCAAGGCCGCGATGCGCCGTTCCTTCGTTCGGCCGGAATCAAAGCGTTTCGGGTGTTGTCAGCGCGGGACGGCGTGCAGGAAACCTCAAAGAAAACCGCTCCTACGACGGGTTCTCCAGGTAGTCTCCGCCGACCGCCGTGTGTCCTGCGAGACGTCCACCGAGATTCCAATCAACGAGTTTTTGCGTCACGATCCCGGCGAAAACCGGCTGTAATCTCGCGCGAATATGGGCCGAGCCGCCCGTTTCTAAACAGATCGAGCGCGTTAATCGATCGTACGTGGCACGCGCGATCGATTGCCGATCAATTAACGCGCGCGCGATCGCAGCAATTAATCGTCGACAAGCGAATTTCTTTCTTCTAGATTTAATCCCCCATCACACTTTTCCAACTGATGTGCCGTAACGGGCACATCCAAGCATATCGCGAAAATTTTTCAGAAAATAAAACAAAGTTCAGAAATAAATAAAAAAGCGAGTAAGATGCGAAGTGAAAAAAATATTTAAAAATTGTTTAAATTATTTAAATTATTAATTAAGTGAGAAGGTAAATACTAATATGAGTTAACACTAATATGTACTATTTTCATTCTATTATATTATTATCTAAATTTTATGTGTTTACACACTCTCATTTTAATCAAAGCAATATCGTTGTAAAATCACTTTTAAAAGATTAAAGTCAAAACTAAAAACTAAAATTTTATTAAAGAATTTTATTGTTTATTTCTGACCATGTTGTTAGTGATATCTAATAAAAGACTTATATTGAAGCGTATGCACTTAAAATGTATCTCGACAAATTTGGTTCGTTATCCATTGTAATACGAATTGAAAAGCGCTGCCTCATCAGAAAGGCTTGATTTCATGATCAATCTTTTCACCGCGTAATGCATAAAAAAAAACTTTCTTTTAATAAATATATCTTACAAAAGCCACAGAATTCTTAAAAGTATACGTATTTACGGTACTTTGCTTAAGCTATACAGCCACGATTATGGAAAAGCTATCTCTCGGCTGCATGATAGCGCAGTAACATTTGTTAGAATTCTGAGGATATCAGGCAGGTGACGTTAAAAAAGAGAAGCCGGAGCGTAATGAGCTTATGTGGGAAAGATTGCCAGTGCTTATAAGTGTATTATCGACGTAGGCTCCCGCTTCGTCTCTCTCTCTGTTCGTCCTTCCTCAGCTCCGAGAGGCGACGCCGAGGTAGGCGTGCAACGAACGTGCAAGAAGCGGTGAATTTCTAATTCAACGTAAAGGAACACGTGGACTGACGTAAGCCTCCTAATGGTTTCATTACATACGCATGATAAGGTCGCATTAGCCGTCAGTTCGTGCGAGGCTCGGGAAGAGCGAATGTTGTACACTCAGTGCGTTCGGAGAGCACCAGCTGACGTTCAATCTTCGCGAGATTTTCCTAACGGATGATCCCCGTTCGGAATTAATGCGTGGGCGAATTGACGTGGTCGATAAAGCCATTCGTAAGCGTCAAACGATCATTAATATAACTGCATCAGGCATTATGTCAGATAACGATGCTAATCGATATGCAAAAAGAGAGACAGAAATTGAAAAATAAGTGGGAAAAAGAAAGAATCCTTTGACATGCAATTATATGGTGATATTGCGAAAACTATAATGTTCGTTTATATTATTTCCTAGTTATGTAAGCGTTAACTCTATAATAAATTTAATAAATTATTCTAAAATCCAAAATGATATCCAGCCTTGGCCGTAAATTAAAGCATCCTCATTGTGTTTTCTTGGGAAAAGCGGTAATAAAATTTAAAAAAAAAAAAAAACCGAAGAAAATATTAAAATTGCTATAAAAATGAATCTTATTTTTTGTAACAATTTTAATATTTTGTTTGGTTTTTTTATTACAAATTTTTTCAAGAAAATACCGACGATACATTCTGACGCAGGTATAGATCGTGGGTGTTGCACATCACGGGAAGACATCAGCTTAACTATTTTTCTCGTAGAAAGTGCGCAAAGACGGGGACATGGGGAAGTATCAGACGGGACACGATGTCACTCTAGTAATGTGGCTGTGGTCCAGCTTCCGGAATCTCATCCGGGACTCCGAACATGGCGCAAGTGTCACGACCGAAAGCTATTACCCGCTCGGCTTATCTCGCGGGCTCTTACTCGGGTCACGTTCGCCGCACCGCGACGAAAAGCGGGTTTCCTACCGAAAAGTATCCCGCGACAAAATGGAGCGGGTTATCCGCCCGGCAAAGAGAAGGAGAAGAAGGAAAAAGGGATCTGAGAGAGAGATGGCCGGCTCCCTAGTCTCTTGAACACGTGCCTCCGTATCACGCCCGCCGCAAACAAATGGGCTCATGACGTGTCAAGTAATTTTTCAGGACCCGTTAGACTAAGGCGCGAAGACGGAAAGCTTATTTGACGTCTTTCTTAGATCTAACATTCGTGCAAGTGAGCTATATATCGAAGTAGCCATGTGTGGGCGAATGAAAGAGCGCATTTCCTGTATCAGAGACTTTTTGCCTGCGTACTTCTTGGCACGCATTTATATCAAGTGCGGTTGCGAATTACAGTCTGTTCATTGATATAATTAACTTTTCATTTGCGCTCGTTGCAATGTCAATTAGATTCTAAATCAGCGTGCTTCAATCGTTTTTTAATTTTCGCGGCATATTAAATAACAAGTTAAGTTTGTAGAGGTACATCATTAGGTGCACGCTCTCCAGTACTCAGCATATCTTTTATCGGATATGGCCAACACGACATTCAGCAATAAAAAGTAAAGTTTTAAAGTTTTTGTTTTTTATTTTATCGTTTTAAAAGCGATTTTGTTATAATAAGATAACGCTGTGACCTAAATAGTACAACGTATAACGAACTACTTAATAATTTCACAATATTGATCTGATTATTCATTCGTTCGATCGTCCGCATAATTTCTCAAAACCGGCTTAACTTTTTCAAATTCCGTTTTCGACAATGGTTACTCAAGAACTTAATCTTAGCTCCACTGAAGCAAAATAAAAAATTAAACAGTTTGATTGCTTAAATTTGATTGTAAAAAAGTCAAAAGTCAAGGGCAAATAAATTTTCTATAATACAGTAAATCAACTAAACTTTTTTAAATTCTAATTTTTTGCTGCATTACTTAGTTTCATCGTTGCGATGGTTTGTTGAATAAATATATATTTACTATAAGCAAATGTTCAACAAGTACTACTGGAAAAAAAACGTGTTAAAATTTAATAAATTTTTGCCAGTGTATAATTATCTTATTTGATATAAGAATATATAATTTGATAGAAGAAAAATATAGAATATATTTTTGGTAATTTTAGAATACGAATAACTTTTCGGTGTCGTTACATTATGCGAAAAGTACGAACATTCGTCTTATTACGTCTGCTTATTTTAAGGTTTCGAATCTAAAGGCTTCTAATCGCACCGGTTATCACCAAGACTCGAGAATATTCCATGTGCAAGGGGACTCAAGTAACATCGTTCGCGGACGTTCACTTTACTTCTCGCCGGCCGCATTGCGCTCTAACGCGTTATTTTGATCCGCCGTGGTATCAACGCGCGAAGTGATATCGCGGTGATATCGCTTTCGTCGCCGCTCGAGTCGGCTATGTTTCGAGGTACCCGGTAGCTAAGGCCACAATAGACATTGCATTTTGCAACCGGTGTCCTCGTCGATCGTCACGTGTAGAAGGTGCTGGTGCCGAGCTCCGATAACGCCTCCTTGGAAACGGTTAACGTCATCAACGATGAACATCGCACACCTTCGCTATCTTCCAAGATAACACCGCATCATACGGAGAAAGGGAATGCCGGTTGCATCGGCTTTTGCAATTAGACTTTCCTAAAATTCCGATCTGATAAAAGATACACGACGGGAAATTGCGCGCGATCGGGATAATCCTTTGCAGATTTCTGGTTTAATCACGCGTTATAATGTCGCATCTTCTTTTTCTTATCTTTGGAGATAACGAGATCATGCGAGGAAAAGAAATATTCAATAACGGTTGCAGCATTGCAAACGGTTGGCCTGAAATTCTGCTGACTGGAGATTAATTTACGGATTACCAGCAATATGATTTTTCACAGATTACGAATATTATAATACAATCTCAAGAAGTCAGACAATACAACAACACGTACATAACATACATGCCTGAAAATGAAAAGATGTCTCAAAGACATTTTTAAAGATGCTTTTTTAAAAAAATGTCTCGAGCTTGGACTTTTTATTGTCTGGGTACATCATCATGATCTTATTTGTTCACTTATGAGTTCATTTTCGAATGACAAATGACGCAATAATAACGTTCTATTATATCCTTACGATTCTATGTTCTACCTGGGATCATATATATGAATTGATCATACCTAAATCTTATCCAGTATCCGTTTGTCATTTTTTATTCTACATCTATTTTTCTCTTCAATTGGGTATATCTTTAGTAAATAAATATCAAACGAACAGCGAATGTTCGGACATTCATGTTTGTAAGTTGTTTCTTTCGTTTGTTTCTTCTCTTAATTTTACCGAACACTAGATTAGATTTGATCAAATTAAGTGTTCATTACTTATAACAATTAAACTTATGATATTTGTCAAATACGAACTTACGCGCTCGATATTTATTCGTAAGTGTATATCCGGCATCAAATTCACTTACTCACACAGAGAAAAATGTAAAGTAATACGCGTTGGAATTCTATTAAATCTAAAAGGATGAATTTTTCAGAGTAAAAAGTAAATTTTAAAAATAATTTGATTATATAAGAATATATTTTTTTACTGACCAGTTAATAATTTTCTATCAAGTTGAAATATAGTTTTTTTCTTCTTTCTTTAGAAACTTAATTTTTAAATTATGTCATTTTTTTAAGTAAAGGAGCGATATACTGATCTTTATATTTAATATTGTGTACTATCTATCCTGAATTTTCTCATTCAACTGGAAGTGTTCCATTATGTTCTATCATTCGAGAAGGGTGCGTTCTTTCCTTTTTTATTTTAATAATATGTAATGCTTATAGAACGCATTACAGCTAAAATTTATCATCGATTTATCTCGATAACTTTGGTCTCTTTACACGTCGACTTGCTCTCGTATATATCATCAAAATTTGAAGAGAGCTTTATAAAATTGAAGCTGAATCGTACGGACAGAGATAAAGAGGCATGTGCCCCTAACAAGACCGGGTGCTAACATTCAATCTTCGTCGCCTTTCCGTGATCGGCATTACTGCGTAAACGAGCCGATTCGTCTGGCTCCGGTTCCTATCGCGGGCATCTGGCAATGTCGTAAACGAATATAGACCCACCGGATCTTTTGTCATCCGTGACGCATCGGGAAAAGTCAATATCCAAACGATCCCGGCTTCATCCGGGCCGAACCACGATTTTGGCATAGGTTTCCCCCATGCCAGTAATGGCCAGTACGTGACGAGGGTGTCCCATACGGCTCTGCTTCATCCCCCACGAGGCGTTTTGCATAATACACGCATTGCCGAGGCGCTCTTCAGACCATAGCACAGATTTGCACGATATCAAATCAAAATTCCACCAAACCGTGAGAAAAATTCTTTCCACGAGTTAAAGCGGTGCGATAACCAATTAAAAGGCATCTATACTTTATGTTTACTAACAAATATTTTCTTACTTTTTCATTAAAAAATTGCGTTGTTCTAAAATTTGTGTCTTTTTTTGTTCTTTTAATAAATTAAATTTGGTTAGAATAAAATTTAATTTAAATTAATATTATAGTTATTAGTATTGATTAAAACAAAGAATTTGGTTAGAAAAATAAAAATTGTGATGTTCTAATTAAATTTTGGTTATTTTCATCCAACTTTGGTTAGAATAAAATTTAATTTAAGTCTAAGTCTTGGTTAGAATAATCAAATTTTGATTAGATCAACACAAGTTCTTAATGAAAAAGTAAAAAAGTTTTTGTTAGTCATTTCAACAAAGTAAACGGTTATAAAATATTTCTGTCAGTATAATAGAGTCAAGAAGATTTCATCAAGGATTACATTTGTTATAAAAGAACAACATCAAAAAATACTCTAACAAAATTAAATGATTTTAATTTAAACCTATTTATATTATACAGAAAGATTTTGCTGAAGTATTTAAAAATTTAGTTAGATATAGATCTGAAAAATAATTTCGATGGATATTAAAATAATTTTGGAAACTCAATAATGAGAAACGTTATAAAAAATTGTTATCAACCAGTTTGAGTTTCCAACAAAATTATATTTAGATCCTTTATATCCAGCAAAATTTTATATCCAATAAAATTTCCAACTATAAACAAACGTTCAACATAAATAATTAAACGTTCGACTTAAGATTATTAAAAGATATCCTAGGACTAATCCTAACTAATGAATTATATACGTAGTGTTGATTTTTTTTACCGCATGCGCATTTTTTTCACATGAATAAAAACTGAGCGTTCTTGCATCTATTTTTTGCGTCTCAGGTGACATATATTTAGCTCGTAAAGAACGATCGATCGTGGATTCTTTTCATTTACCTAAAGAGCCTCTCTCCTTCACAGCGATAAAGCTGTCATCCCTTCAAGCAGGTCGGGCTGGCAACCAGTAAAATGTTATTCTTCCGCGTCCGACGAGTAGCAACGAGAAGACTCGAGACACTCGAGACCCTCTCTCGAGAAAACGGTTTCTCGCCTGGTGGGACCATGCGTCTTCGAGGTTAACTGATCTCGAATGTTATCGCGTTACCTTCGACTACCTGCTTACGTACTTACTTCGCCTCGCATAGAAATCACCTATTTTAAGATCCTCCACGTTGTGCCGGCGACCCCACGAGAATCGCGGTGGGTAGTCGGCCGTATCGATTCGCAGTTATTCTCTTAATGGAATACAGTACTTTGGGAGGAAACGCAATCGAGGAAATACGAAGCCACTTGGAAGCGAATGGAATCATCATTAATGCAAACGCAAAAATTTAATTTCCTGCATAAAATCTGATTTTTCGGAAGCAAAAGATATTTTGAAATTGAGAAATGTAAGAAACAGAGATAACAACATTAATTAATTATTTAAAATTATATTTAATTACTAACAATATAAAATAATGCAATGGAACGCAGTAAAAACTTATAGAATAACATCCAAAATCTGTAAAAAATTATAAGTATCATTTTATTTAAGAATATTATCTCCTACTTTTTTATTTAAAGATATACTAGGTGTATAGTATACATAAAACAATTTAATAAGATCAATATTTATATGTAACAATATAGTTTATAATTTAATTAAAAATTTTCTTATTTTATTCTAATTATTTCTTTTAAAGTTGCTTACTTCTTATTAAAATAATTTTCGATCCAGGTTCTAAATCGCCGCCAAATATATATTTATATTACTTTCAAATATAAAAAAATAAATAATTTTTTTCATAATTGTTCTATTTTGTTAAAAAATACATGTAATATAGCTTTAGATTAATTATTGGCAAGATATATTTTAAGATATAAACTTTAAGTTTAATAATATTCATATTATTCTGTATTTTACGTTGTCCAATTTCATCGTAGGCCCACCGAAAATGTGTCGATTTTTCCTCATCCTTGCCTATCAACGATCATCTCGTCCACCTCGGACGAATCTTCGTTCACGAAGACATGCGGGATCCACGGGGATACGTCACAACAATACATCTCTTTAGCGGCGACACAATAAATCAAAATAAACTCGCTGGGAGAGAGAAAACAGGTTGCCAGCGCCGCGGGAGGCTGCACAGCGATCTCGCTCGCTCGACTGTATTGAAGTTCCTCCTCCGTGTGTGCATGTTGCGTCTGCTTGGACGCACACGCTCGCAAACACCTACACACGTCCATAAGGATGGAGGATACTATTGGACTCGGATGCTGTGCGGCCGAGTGTAACCCTCGTCTTCGTTCTCTCTCTCTCTCTCTCTCTCTCTCTCTTTCTCTCTCGTGTTTAGTGCTATATTGGTGTACCTGCTCCGTTAACCTGGTCCAGCCTCTCTCTGACGCAGCCTCTTGCAACGAACCCTCTAATCCCGGACTCCACGCTCGAAATCTCGTTCACCATGTTTCATATAGTGTTTTTAAAAAAGTATGGGTTCACCGCAAGGATAGATTTTTCAGGACGCTGAATAAGTCGCTTTTATTATTTCTCGAGCATTTGCGAATTGTCCGGCATTCTTTTGAGGAGAGGTTGTATAGAAATTCACATTCGTTTCGCTCGAATGTTTAAGCTCGTCATCGTTTTCCAGGTAGCATTTTGCCATTTTTGAGCAACAACCTAGTCGGCTGAATACAAAATGAAACGCTGCTACCGTGGTCAATTATATTTTCCTGTATCGGGACGGTCTGTCCCGACGGTTAAATCGACGGCCACGCACCGATTGACCTCGCAAACGAGACCCCTCCGGTTCATCGTGCTGCTCGGGAGGTCGTTGAATGGTTAAAAAATAGCCTCTATCCAGTTTGATCCATGATCGTTCGTTTGGCTAATACAGCACATACATAAAACGTAAATACACCCTTGTAAAATTTATAATGTCAAATTATATCGAATTTGAGTTATTTTTCATCATTTCTATATAGGTCGTCACTGCATCTACTCAATATATCATTAATTTGACTAAAACAGAGTTAAACAGTTTAACTCAAGAAAATGTAAACTTGACTTTGGTTTATCATTTACTAAGTGTAATGGACGTACGATAACTTTAAACCTAATAACAAAAATAGATTGGTTTACATTTTGAAATACATGGAAGTTAAAAAATAAAACATTTTTCAAAGGATTGGGTTATCTAGAAAGAAAGATTACCGTTTCTTTAGCGTAGGTGTAAAATAATTTGAAACTTCAGATTGTTAAAATGCTATTAATTCGCGATCGTGAAGTTCCTCGTAAATTGCAGTTTAAAGAATTTATGTTTGAAATTGGAGTTTCAATCGTCGAGAGAGACATTTAGATTGACTTATTAACAGTCCATCTTGTGCGAAGTAAACGTGTATCCGGGATTGCATGCGCTAGAAAACCGAGCTCCGTCAACAAGTGCATAGACAAGCGCGAACCGTGAACTTTGCGGTCGAGAGTACGCGGGGGAAGAGGGTTCATTGAGGGTTGCTCGCAGTTAAATCTTGGAGTTGCATCGCGTTAGAGATCTCGCAGAGACTACAGTTTCGTCGTTCTGGTGTTGGTGCTTTCGGGTTCGGCGATCGAGGAGTGAACTCGGATGAACTGCGCCGCGCACGACGTAGAAGAAGCGGAGGAAGGAGACGGGAAACCACGAGAGCGGGAAAGGAAGACGAAGAAAAGGAAGAGAGGCAGGAGATTGAAGAGAAGCTCGCGCGGGGTAGTGAAGTACGATGGTCGGGAAGGGAGAAGGAGGGCAAGGAGGAGGTGAAGAGGTAAACCGAGTGTAGGCGTGTAGGTGAGTCGGAGCCGGGCGGAGCCGAGCCGAGCGAGTCGAGCGAGAGCGGCTGTCGGGTCGCCGCCGGGTCAATGTCGCCAGAGTAATTACCCCTCTCCCACCCCTTCCTCGGTCACTCTTTTCCTCTCACGATGCCCTCGCGGTCTCTCACCGTGTCATTCCCGCTCTCTCACTCATCTTCTCTATCCATCTGTCTATCCGTCTCTCCCTCGTTCTCTTCCACCCCTCGTCGTAGCTACTCTCTCGCTCTCGATACCCACGCTCTCTCGCTTACGATATTACTCGTTTCTCTCGTGGTTTCCTCTCTCTCGCCCATCCATCTCGCCTCGTCTCGTTTTGCCTCTCGGCTTCCACTCGGTGTAGGCTACTCTATCCGCCAAAGTTTTGCTCTCTCCCCCCCTTTTTCATTCATCACGCACGCACGTCTATCGGTGCGAGCCGCTTTCAATCTCATGTGCCTAAGGAGAAGCTGACAATATTACGATGCTATTGAAGTATCGATAGCATGTGTAGTCTCCATCCTCGGCACACTTCCCGCTGACACTTTGATACCTGGATAATTTCTTGCTGTTTATTGATTCTATCGTTTATCGATCAAGTACTATCTTGATCTTACATATAGTAAACAGGGAAGTATGTTTGATAAGATTATATGTTCTGTCGTTGATACAATGTTTAAAATGAACTTGATTAATGATAAATCCTGTGTACCTAAAATTTAATGTAAATTCTGAATAAGATAAAGAACGATTAAAATACGCATCTTCGGTGTGATTCGATTGCAAAAGAGATCTTTAAATTTTGCTAAAAAATTTTCGGAAAGAGAAAGAGAGAGAAAGAGAAGAAAATAACGTTTGTTGCGGATTTGCTGAGTAAGCTACAAACAACAGCTACAAACTGCACGATAAGGAATCGATATGCTGGAGCAACACTCGCAAAAGGAAATATGAATGAGTGCGCGTTAAATTGAGTGAGACGAACGGTATTGCTACTTGAGGAAGCTGCGCAGATTTGTAGTACATACCGAGTGCAGTGAAGCTTCCCGTGGATTTTTCCTGAGGGAACGTTCGAGAAAATAAGGAACGGAACGAATAAAACGCGCAGTGATTCAACGAGTAAATGGATGGATGAGAATTCGAATAGTAGAAAGTTTCTAGAAAATTAAAAAATTATGTAAAATTATCTCATAACTTATCGTTTTTATGTAAATATCGATGAATATTTAATTTTACACGACAGTTAGTTGTAGAGACATAAATTTTTTAATTTATATACTTATAAATATTTTATCAAATTATTTTGAACTAACTAATTATAATATTAATTATTGGAATTGCATCGAGATTCTGTACAAAGAAGATTAATTACTTTTATTTAAAATTTATAAATATGTATCTTATTAAATTATTTTAAACTAGCTAATTATAATGTTAAATCAATTATTGCAATTGCATCGAGATTTTGATAAAAAAACGAATTATTTTGTTATTATTTTCTAATTGTTTCTTTATTATATCGATAAAATTAAAAAAGAAATCAGTGCTTTGAGGTATTAATAGACGGTATATGTTGTAAGAGAAAAAAAACTGCGACTGTCACAGATAACTCTGATGCAGACACGTCGACGTATTCCATTTCACTCGTCGCAATCGATTACGTTCTCGTTACCTTTCATGTTTTCGGACGCGTGGCCAAAGAGCAGACGGTGTGGCCACGTGGCATAATCACGCGAGTTTTTTTTTCACAACGACGACTGATGCATCTTTTAAAAGATTCATGCCAGGTATAGCGCGACCATCGCGACAATGTATACGTGATGTAAGTCGGCGAAACTACGACACACTTATTTGTGCATTTGCGATGTTTAATTCAAATTACATCGAGGGTTCCCAGGAAGGCGGTTATTATTCGCTCTGATTGAAGTTCTGTATAACTTTAGCCTCGACTCTACTTCCCGGAGACGGCTGCACGACACTTGTAATTTTCGATCGAGTTTTCTTTCGACGCATCTATGCCTAGAAATAATGTCAAAACGACGGGTATTATCCTGTAATTCTTTGATTCTTTTCGGAAAACAGTGTTCATCCATTTATGTCGGATAACTTATTAACCGCATAAACCGCGATATATTTGAAACAGTTCTCCTCTGACATAATACACATTTATAATTACGTACTGAAAACTTTATTGCAAAAAAATTATCGTCCTGTCACGTGAATCTCTCATGCGAATCTGAATGTCGCACGTATGCGTAGCGTACGTGTTATTAGTGCTGTTTTAAGAGATTAGCAAAGATAAACATACACGTTTTCAATACTAAACTGATATTTTTTTTTTTTTTTAATTGCGCATTTGTCGCTACGGTTTCAGACACGTAACACGTACACACTGTCTGATTGTTTGTGAGAACTATAAAATTGCAAAGAAAAAAAAAAAAAAGATTATCAGCATTAGTCACGAACGGAGAGGAGATAATGTAAAGGACGGCTACGTCAACAATTGTAATTCGCTGTCTATTTTTACGCTTGCGAAGCATTTTAAGCCATATGACGCAGAATAAACGTGTCAACGTAATTTAATAAATCTAATTACGTATCCGCGACAGAGAAAGAAAACGGAATGGGCGAATGGTTGCGAAAAACGCAATTTTATGCAAAAAAAGGAGGCCTTTACCGTTAAAGGTTAAACAGACGACCGGAGAAGATTTAACGGTTAAAAGGCGGAGATTCGGTGATCGTTATTTCCGTTTTGGGATCGCCTCCTTTCTCTATCTCTCCTCCTCATTCTCATCCTTGCCGTTTCTCTGTCGCTTATTCCGCGAGTTGTATCGGCGGAGTTTATGAGGAACAGGGCGGTAAGGATACTTGCTGTTTACTCCGTAGAAGGTGAAGTGCACTAAGAGCTGTCGAAGAGCGCGGGCTTTCTCGCGGCGCGGCAGCGTGGAGAACGGAAGCGTCGTCCTTCGTTTTGTTAGCCGCAAGAAACGGACGTATGTTACCCATTATCCATGCTGCGGGCCGTGCAGTAAATTATGATTGTCGAGTACATCATCGGCCGCGTGCGCATTAGTTCCCTGGGGAAGGCAGCAGTCTCTTTCTCTCGTACAGTCGTTCGCGTGGCGCTCAAATTACGTTGTACGCCGTTGTTTTTCGTTGAAATGACGTGCGACCTGCCGCACAATCGAGAATCAATATCCTCTCGGAAATATCACAAAACGCTCCGGCATAAAAGATGCAAGCTTCGAATGAGTGAAAAGCAGAATTACACGTAACGAGACAAGTATGATTACTCCAGTCTGTTGAGACCATCATGCTTTTTGTGGCGATTGTTAGAAATTGCCTACGAATGATGATAATTGAGTAGGTAGGTGGTGGTTTAAAGATACGCAAGTTGGTAGGTGGGATGCTTGAAACATCTCAAAATTTTTTTCCTTCATAGTTATGATTTTTTACTAGTGTATTATGTTATATTTAAATTTACATTTTTTATATAATTAAACTTATGGGATAGAGAAATGTAAAAATAACGAATTCAAAGACTTCTAACTAAAGAATTTCTGGACGATATATTTTCATTTCCTCTTTCAAAACAAGATTAAAAAAAAACTGAGGTGCTGGCCATCTGTCCTGATATATTTGTAGATTAATACAAGTTCATAAATAATAGTTCATAATGAGAACCATTCGCCCAATAACGTCCTGATTCAAGAAATAATATAATCATTGTTTTCGAGCAGTCATCGTCATGGATTGAAATGACGAAAACCTCTTTTGAATTAATTCCACTTTTCTCTCGAAAATATTTTTAGTGCAGTGAAATTTTAAACGAAATAATCCAAGTTAATCATCGCAGTGATGCGCAATCCAACGCAGCTCATGTCGAAGACGTTATTTTCCCACGTGGGCATGCGGATTAATTATCCCAATGATTTAATTGATTAACGGTAATGCCGCGTGTGACATGCGATCGACGGCACGTGTGGCGCTGTCGATTTTAGCACTTGACAAAGTACACTCGGCACTTTGCACCGACTCGCGTGTGTCACAGTGAGTCAGTAGTGAATCACGATTCGCCTGCCATGCTGTCAGGCTTATTAAGACGCTACGTCGATTGGGTAATCGTCATAACCCGATTTTGCGGATAAGGGAACATCGATAATGCGCATTCGATAAGACGATAAGACTCATCTATTCGTCAGCTGAACGGATGTATCACGGTCGTGCACTTCATTATTTTCTTTTAGATAAGGACACGATTGTATTGGAAATTAAACAGTAGAAAACATTTGTATTTCTGTAAAAACTAGTTCTTGTTAAAATTTTTGTATTAAATTAAAATTTAACATAGCTGAATGTTAATTCAACATAATAATAATGTAATTGTGTCATTTGAATATTTTGTGTATTAAATCAATACTTAACATTTCTTGGTGTTAAAATAAATCTTTGGAATGGATATAACGAAACGCAGCGAAAAAGAATTTAAAAAAGTTAAGCCGTTTGGTTTGCTGTGCAGGAAAATGAAAATGAAAATCTTATTGATTTTGACCTTTGATTCTTTTATTATCAGCTGATTTGAGTCATACTTTGCTTTGGAGCTATAAGATTCTTAGCTCCATTGCAGAAAATGGAGCTTAAAAAAATTTAGCCTTACACGTTTCAACTTTTAAATTATTTGGGAATATAATATGAATACATATAATATGAATAATATGAATTAATTAATAAATAAACAACAATGAGTGCATTTCATTGTTTAAGTATCAACGTGTATTCATATTTCTCTCTTTCTCTTTTTCTCTCTCTCTCTCTCTCTCTCTCTGTTTGTCTGCTGTTTCATATACGTCAATAACTATTGTACATGTATGCGTTCTCTTATATTGCTAATTTTAATAATATTGTGTATAAACATATGTGAATGTTCCTTGAAAGATAAATCGTTGCATGTGATGTGTTTGCGTGTGAAATCCATGAAATGATACATTTCGCAAACTCGATCTCGATATCTCAGACTACATTAATTTTATTCAGACTGGTCGTAATAGAGGAAATTCGTTTATTTTAAATTTGCTTATTTTTTGTTGTGGAAATCTGTTTATAAATTGTATCAGTGTTATTCTTAGCATTAATTTTTTTACATAATTGATAAATTGTGTTATTTCCTAATACACGTAATCAAATTTTGTGTTCAATTAACACGAAATTTTGAATAAATCAATTTGCAAAATGGAGTTAAATTTTAACACAAATTTTTCAACTATATATTATAGTATTTTTAAAGGTCATTCTTTTTTTATGTATGAAATAACGATTCCTTTTAATTAGTTAGTTCCATTTTCGGTTATTTTGGCATTAAACAATTTGGCACTAAACGCAAGAACAATCGCTCAATGCAAACGTTCAATCTACCATGAAATCGATGGAACGCGTATACATGATAATGGACGCAACGCAATGAAAAGATAGTATCCACGCGAGAAGAGTTACACATCCTCTCGCATAAAGCTTTTGATACAGCGGGCGACATGCGCGGGTAGTTGCCCAACATATTCTCTCCATAATTGATAGACTAATGACATCGCAAATAGGTTAAATGCACAACTGTTGTAATTTCGACGGGGAATGAAGCAATTACTGAGAGCAGAGGACTACGATAATACCTGACTCGGTTCAATTAAAACGGGAACCAGCTGATAATTCCACGCGCGGCGCGCGATTGGCAAATCGCGAGCGAGTGAACGAACGAATGGCTCTGCCGTTTTTGCGGCCGTTCGTTTACCTTTAGGATTCGCGCGTCATGTCGCGCAACGTCGCGAAATTAGTTAATCAGTATTTAAGTGGACGTTGCACGCACGATAAATATAATGCGGCTGGCGCGCGGCCGCTGATAATTAATAATCCTCACGACGACGTTCGCAAATTCGGGCGAATGGCACGTGCAGACGCAGATATATCTATAAATTTGTCAACTGTCTATCGCGAATTTACACATTTAGCGAGTTAATCGACACGCTGCGATATCGCTGCGATCGACGAAAGGATCACTGATTAGTTGTACGTGATTATTATGCAGAAAAGTTCTCCAGTTCTTATGATTTGTCGAAGATCAGTTTTAAGGCTGTATTTATTTTTTAACAAAATAAAGAAATTATGAAAAATTACAGATTTTTCTATAATGTGTGAAAGTAATACAAAAAGCTTGGCGACGAGATTTACAACTTGGATAAAAATTATTAGGTGTTGGAATTAATTCGTAGCGTTTTACAAGTGATGGGAAGTACTTTCATTAATGTATTTTTTAATGCTCATGTGAAATAAATAACATTCTTTCATTAAAAAACGCTACGAATTAATTCCAACACTTAATATTTCAATGAAAAGTAGACACGTGTTAAAAAATAATTACGTTAAAATAAGAAAATTTTCATTTCAATTATAAAATTATATTATTAAATATGATTATTGATCTTGTTGAATTGTTTCATATAATAATATTCATTTTTCAAGTAGAAAGTATAAGTATTTCCAATTCTGATCACGTTTTGCAGAGACTATATACACCCCTGATATATCTTTAATAAATAAAAAAGTACGAGACGGTATTCTTAAATAAAACGATACTTGTAATTTTTTAAATATTTAGATTTTATGTTATTCTAAAAATTGATACATTATTAAGATAAAATGTAAAAATTTCCATTTAAACTATAAAATTAAATTGTTAAACATAAATATTGATCTCATTGGTTCATATAATATTCACTTTTATACAGAAAATATAAATTTCTAAGTCAGTAGAGAGTAATTTTTGTAGAGATTATATACCCGGGACATTCTTAAATCTGCTAGCAGATATTCTTTCTTCTGCATCTCTGCGTGGAATCACCAATTAAACATAGACAAGAAGACGCTCTCGTTATTATTGATACATAAGATCGGGGCGTAGCTATAGAGACCCTCGATGGAAACAGAACCGCGGAGTTAATGACGGTGATGTGCGAATCGATATATAATGTGCTCACCGTCGTGTTGTCGTGCTGCATTTTGCTGCGCACAGCGGAGCGGCGAGGAGGGTCAATTAAAAGCTGTTACCGTCGATTGCGCGACCGATTGACTGTCTGATACACCGATAATAGGACGTTCTCGGGATCGCGCTGTCGCGATGAATTAATTTCGTGTACGCTCGTGCGAAAAAACACACATTTCGTTAACGACGAACGACGGTTCGTTCTGTTTTCGTTTCTTTTTTCTTCTCTCTTTCTTTCAGACGATAGCCTCGGTAAGATGGAAAATTTTTACGTGACGAGTGTATTCCACGCGGAGAAGTCGCGTCGAAGTCGATAACACGCAACGTCGCGTTACCCCGCTATATCTCAACGCGCCTTTATCTTTTTCACGTGGCGTAGCGTATAGTATATGCGATGCAACCTAATCGCGTCTTATCCATCACGATGCATTACAATACGTGGAACGGTAAGGCATCAATTTCTCTCAACTTGTCACTTAGCGAATACGTGCGATTCAGTGCAATAGCACGTGCTTCATTCGGACTTTGATATCAAGGTAAATACGTCTACCACGTTAAAATGGAGAAATAGAAAAAAAAATTCTTATTAAACTGTGAAATTAATGCTACTTTTTATAGGAAAAATTAAACTGTTCTACGTTATTTTATAATGTGAGGATGAATAATCATTTCTGATATAGTGAACGCGAATCTGTTGTCCAAATTTGATTGTTAAGACAGAATTTAAATGGACAAGTTGTATAATATGACACAATGATTATATAATCTTGAATCAATGAAGATTATAATCTTTCTGCATTGCATTTTGTAAATTTTATATTGTTTTTCGATTTAGTGTGATTTGATTATATTATGAAAGTACAAAAAATATTTATTTTCCACATAATATAGTATTGAGACGCATGGAAAAAGTTTTTCCTATGTAAGGAAAGAACAATTTTACTTAAACTATTTAAAAATTTAACTAGACTACTGATCTGAAAAAAAATTTATTGGACTATCAAAATAATTATGTAGAAATTTCAAACATAATAAATAATGCTGCAAAAAGTTTTGACATTCTAACAACCAGTTTGAACATTCTACATAATTATTTTGACGATACAGCAAAATTATTTTCAGATCTGTATTTAGCTAAATTTTTATATATTTCAGCAAAATCGTCTTTTCTGTGTACATTACATTGGAAAAAAACCATTTTCAAATTGTTTAAAAAATCGGAAATGACTTTCGAAAAAAGTTAAAATTTTGTCGAAAAACAGCGTAATTTAATTTAGCCTAATATTATAAGCCTCATCTGACAATTCAAAATGTTCTATCTTAATTGATACATAATCGATTAATAATGCTGAACAATAATTAATAGATAACGATTAATAAAATAATAAATATAATATCACAATTTTAATGCAATAACGAATAAATGTTATTGCTAATTGCCAAATTAATTTCCTAATCTCCATAAAATCATCAGGAGTTTTAATCAAGTCTTCTCATAATTAAGTCCTCTTCACACAACTTCATAACGATACAAGATTTCGGTTCCAGGAGCATTGTCGCCAGTATCAGACGTATCCGATTACGCGTATTTCACTATTCCGAGCATTATCGTGCAGGTGAGTCACGTCTGCCGCAAGGCAAAACGTTTCTTCGAACCCGGTGACGATTTCTCAGCGAAAATTCAACCTATCGGTAATATCAACGTTAGTAATAGATAATCGCATGAGCACGTGCCGTGATAGTGCTGCGCGGTGCACATGTGCGTCTCGGAATATGCGTGCGCAAGTGGCACGCACTACGCCTAATCTTTCGTGCGATGGACATACGAGGGAAGCTGCAGGGAAAAGATCCGGGAACGACAAGGCGAGATAAGGATAGGGAAGCGGGGGGAGGGGGGGGGGGGGGGGGGGAGAGAGAGAGAGAGAGAGAGATGACGACGTAAAATAAGATAGAACAGAATCAGCGTGGCGAACATCTGCGTGTCGCCGGACACGTCTCGCGGCTAATAAATCGCCACTTATCGATCGCCGCTTGTCGTTACGCAATAAGATGCATTAGCATAAGACCACCGAGATATCTATCCACTGGTGCAGATATTTTTTTCGCATCTCCGCCGGCTCGCTGGCTGCCTCATCGCAATCGCATAAGCGGTGGCAAATCCCTTCTTCGAAGGTGATTTTTTGCGGTTGCAACAAAAAAGAATATAAATGATATAGCGAAAAAGAATTTATGAATACAAAATATATTAATCACTTCGACTTGTGTAAAAAAATAATTGATTCTTTCATTTTTATATGCTTTTATAAAGAATGTTTTGGAGCTATCGTACAAAAACAATAATATTCTATAAATAAATTGCTTGCAACAAACTATTTTTATATGAAATCATATCACTTCTTATTAGTTTATTATAATATTTCTTTATTTCTAATTATACTATTTATTATTTTCTATCTTTGAACTTTAATCTCTCTCATATAAATATAATACAATTATACTTCTTTTATATTTTTCGTATGTTTCTTTAACATGTAAATTCGTCAAAATATGAATCGAGAGCATGTTTAACGAAAACAGAGTAAACTGTTGCGCGTCATCCGCTGAGTAGCGAGCTGGGCCAAAGTGCAAGACGCAATTACGGTACTCACGCCGTCTTTATCACGTCCCGTGAATCATCTCGATCTCGTTATTGTCTTACGACATTACGCACGCTATATCGAGGTTTTCAGGTCCTTCTCTCAGTGTCTTTCCTGCCGATTCTGCGTTTCTCTTTCCTACGTTTTCTTTGCATCCGCGATATATCACGCGCTATTATCGATAAGAAACTCTCGAATAGTTACACTTGTACTTGGACGTTCAGAGAAACACCGATAAAGTGAAGAAAATGGAATCATCAAGCCCAAACTAAAATTGACTCGATGCTTTAAATATTTACTTGTAAAGTAAAAATCAAATAGTATTTATTAATTTTATCTCGCTTGATGTGCGGACCTGCCTTACTTTTAATTTTGAATATTCATTGCCTATTAATGGATGAAAATGCAGCAGTAATTCTGCCACCAGATATGTTTTCGTAACTTCGCAGGTATATCAAAGTGCAAATTTATATTTGATATTTTATATATATTATAACATGTATATTATATATTATGTAATATGAATGTATAGTTGTACAATTGTTATTACATATCTATATATTGTATATATAATGTTACATATTTAGTATATTATATATACTAATTCATATTCAGTAAAATTTTTTCTAAATTTTTAACAGATACTTTTAATAATGCGAAAAAGCAGCAATTAACAGAACGGCGAGAGAGAAACAAGCTCTATCACATTTTATGACCAATATATATGTTGTTCTGTAATTGATATTTATCAAGAAGTCGGCAGATTAAGAAAACAATTTATTTTTAAATCGATAACACTCCGCGCTCTTAAATATAATAGTTTAATATCTGCGATACCGTGGCGTCGTCGGGAACACAAACCTAGCCATTGTCCGGCCGGCATCAAAATTATCGCGACCTGTCAAAACATATCTCAGTTCATGCATTATCGATCTCTTTCCAAGACGGGTGAGTGGGTCAGCCGTGGTCGTGTGACACAGCGAATATGCGGGCGGGCCAGACTCGGATCGCGTTGCGGCGTCGCAAGTCACATAAATGTCGATCAAATAACGATTGAAATTATTTCGCGTAGAAGGTTTTCTATTTATCTTGCTCTCTCTCCTTCAAGATACTGTAAATAATTTATTATAGCCAGCTTATTCTTATTTAGTCTGTTATATGAAATAATATCAATAATCGTCTATTATTAATTAATAAGATATTCAATAGCAACGCATGCGATTTACAGGCGTTTATATTTTTGTCTATTTTATTATCACTTTATTTACATTGTATCTTTGCAATAAATTTTTTCAGCTGCGCACACATTCTATTTTACAATACTAAAATTTTGTTATTTAAAATTTGTTCATTTTTCGCTTTGTTCATTTTAAAAAAAATATATATATATAGAAAGAAGTAATTTGTACGTGTTGAAATATATTTAAATGTACAAATCTAAAACGATATATTTTATTAATTCTTTTTTCTCTTTTTCCCTTTCTGTCTTTTCATCTTTCTCTATTATCGGATTTCGCGCCTACTGCTGTAATATCACGCAATTAATTTTATCAATTAGTGCGTCCGATTGCAAAATCTTGCGAGCGGATGTCGAATACGCTTGGCTCGCGATGATTAAGTCGATTAAACGTCGCGTAAACAGGCCGCGACGTCATGAACGGGAAAGTGAAGTTGAGGAAGTGGGGATTGTGGGAAAATGCGGCGGATTTCAAGATATTTGGAATTTCTTGCACCGTACTCGGTAGATACATTTTATGTAGTAATGGCGGAACTCACGGCTAATCTTCTAGTACGGTTTTACCAAGGCCGTAGCTCTGACTCAGCCAGAACAGCTGTTTGCTGCACTAGCATGTGCAATTAACGTCTCTCGGCGATACGCGACCGCGACGCGCGATTTCGATTTTGCGTAATTATCATATCTTCGTCGCAAGATCATCTGTATGCAGAGCGTATCGCGCCGGAAATACGTGAACTGCATGTCCGATGCGTCATCAGAATCATCTTAAAATAAGAAGAAAAAAAAAAGATTAAATAAACTGAATTATAGTAAATTCGATTTGGTACCAGAGAACCCTCTACAACAGAATCTGGCCACGAAAGATTTTCTTAAAATTCTTGGAGACAAAAAGGTATATACTTCTTGTCTGTATATAGTGTATCTCACTTTAATTTACTTTGTCTCACCCTATAATTTTAATTAAGATTCTAGAGTGAAACAGTATACATTAGAATGATGTATACCTACACTGAGAAATAGATACTCTTAAAAACTTTATTTGTAGGATATAATATTTATTTCAATAAGTGCTTATTTAAATACGGCAAAATAAAATTTTTGATATTTCTAAGAAATAAATTTCTATTTTATTTTTTATAATTAATAGATATAGTTTCACAGAAATGTATATATATTTTGTTGTGTCAAACTATTTCATAAATATTGAAGAATATATGACATTTGTTTACTTTGAATATTTCTCAGTTTATATAAAAAAAAATTACATATAAGAATCAAGCAATATGAGCAATACTACAAAAAGCCTTGACATTCTAGCAATCAGTTTAATCGTCCTATATAATTATTTTGATGGAATAATAAAATTATTTTCAGATTTATATTTAGCTGAATTATTAGATATTTCAGTAAAATCTTCCTTTCCATGTATAAAAATGGGTTACACCGTGAAATCCTCAATACATTTTTTGTGTGCTTTTCAGTAAAATATGTATCCTGTAATTCAAAATACTTGTATTTTTCTATTCAGATTAAATCAGTATACCGGATTTAATATACACCAATAGTGCGTTCAATCGAATTCGCTACTAAATAGCTGGACCTCTGAAATTCAATGGTAAAATAAATAGCATTGGTCTGAATAGAGGGAACGGAGTGATAAAATTAAGTGTGTGACTTATGTCAAGCTCATAATTTCAAGATGATACAAGGTTTTATTGCTGCCGCTCATATTATGTGGAAATATTATCGCATTGAATGTACGCAATTAATTGCTCCACGCAAATTGTAACTGATGAAAGTACAAATATTAGTGGGACAATGCTTCCGCCCCGATATTCGAATATGTTTATGGCGCATGTAAATGCAAAGTGTTTGTCGATTCGAGTTCGCTAATGAGGACAGAATTTAAATCGCGTGTTAACATCAAAAGCATAAGTATCGATTAATTTTACTGTATCATTACTTATTTCATGATAGAAACTTTTGCAAAAAAATAGATATTTAATTTTATTCTCACAATAAATTATTTATGGTATTTTATGCTAGCATCAAATTGATGCTTAATTTAGCTGTGATATGTATTATTATTTCAGATTCGATTTATAATTGCGTTTCAAGTCTGACAATAAACGGCGCGCAATTTATATAACTGAAAGATGTATTTAGAATTTATATATAAAAAATATTAGGTACTAAAATCTAGCTCCGATTGATGGTCTTATGTATATGATTTAATTTTAAACTTTGAATTTTTCATTATATTTTACAAGATTTTTTTCTTCCGGTTAAAACGTTTTTAATTTTTACTTGTAGAAAAAGAGTACAATTTTTATTTTGCCTTTATGAAATTTCTATTCATCTAACTGAAAAAAAAAAGAGAATAATTATACGCCAAGATCCAATTACAACGTGCTAGAATTGCACATTCGAGTGTTTCTTGACGGCAAAGATCGATAAAAAAGGAAAGAGAACGAAAAAGACAACTTTTCTCGCAGCAATCGAGATCTCGCAATCGAGATCTCGCAATCGTGTACAATCGTGAAAATGTTCGAGTCACGCGAGCCGCGTATCGTCCGCATCGTTTCGCATCGTTTCGCGAGGACCCGGTTTTCGCGGCAATAAAGCCGCGTTGAGTATCGCGTTAGCGCAGACGCGAAATCCGTGGGTGTCTTAACGAGGTAGCAGAATTTTCGACGATTGCGACGCGCGACGCGTGTTACATTCGTGACATGACGCGTACAAACGCGACGGAGAACGGCAGAAGAGGCGGTGGTGGCGGCGGCGGTGGTGGCGGCAGCGAGGGCAGCAACGGCGGTGGTGTTGTTGTTGGGCCCACGAAGAAAACCTTGATCCACGTAGGCAAGTATCAGATGCTGGGGCCTCTTGGCAAGGGAAACTTCGCGCGCGTCGAAGAGGCCATCCACACCGTCCTCGGAGTCAAGGTAAGTGTGATAAACTCGAATCGCCGCCGGGAGCGAGTGGCGGCTCCGAGCCTCGCGTAAAACCCATCTCCACGCGCTTCTGCCTCGCCGCGCCAGCACGAAAACGGAGAACGCTCTCGTCCACGCTGCATTCTCCTTACGCCGTACGTGCGAGAGGCGAAAGCTGCTCCTTCGCGGGACTGACATAAATCTTTCATCCCGACGCGGAACGTAACGCGATCGTGAGAACACGCGCATTGCGCGTCGAGAGGATGTTCACCCTTTAGAGCCTTTAGGATAGCTCTTTTGCGTAGAGTAGTTTCTAGGATTGATTGCAACTAACAGAGTTGGTTTACTTTTATATTTGTTACAATTGAAAGTAACACTGGTACTTTATAGATACAGTATTGTTATTGTATGTATAATTTATGTTCGACGAAATAGGCCATTCTTAATCCTTCGTCTGCAATTACATTTTATACCCGACGTCTGTAATCTGGGTCTTTTTGTTCAAGTTCTTTTTACCAGTTCTTTTTTTTGGTTTTAAAACTTGGCAATAAAAACAAAAAAAAAACAAAAAATGCAGAGTTACTTTTCAATTCTATTACATTATAAAATAGTTTTTTAACTCAAATATCAAACGTACCTTTTTTTAATAAAAATTGAAATTCAAACAAAGATAAAGAAATTTGAGAAATTTTGCTCCAAGATTTTCATACATTACATACTTTTAATAACAAAATATTTATAATGTAGACCTTTATAATACAAATCACCTAATTCACTATTAAATTATTAACTAATTAAAAGACATGAAAGAATACTCTCACTATCAAATTCAATCGTGAAATGATATATTATTCATTATTATATTACACCTATAATAAGAAAATTAGATATCTGAATTGCAAAACAAAATTATCTGTAATAGTATTCATATATAAATCCGATTGCACTAATATTTCTCATGTACTAATAATTGTATCATACATACAACGCATATTTACTAATAAAATATGTAATGACACAAAACTGCTTAAAAATTGAAATCATTTATCATGCTCTTTATTATAATACTAACCACTGCTAATCACTACAAGCCTAGCTTAAACCTCGCTCATTTGCATGTCATTTATGTATTATAATAATCTAGGGTTAAACTTATTGCAGAATATCGTTGTGAAGGATTTAGATCCGATTGTACCAACGTTTCAAATCCCCTCTCTCTTCTCTCTTTCTCACAAAACTTTAAAGGGAAAAAGAGAGAGAGAGAGAGAGAGAGAGAGAGAGAGAGAGAGAGAGAGAGAGAGAGAGAGAGAGAGAGAGAGAGAGCTTTGCTTAAAGTCAAAGTAACATTGGTGCAATCAGGCCATAGTTCTTTTTATATTCTTTTACGTTAGAACACGTGGCCGTGAGGCACGAGTGGTTTAAGAACGTGTTTTTCTAAGATCTTTATAATTATTTTAACGCAAGTTTATTCCACAGACGTCAGGTGTGAATTTATGTCTTTTGTGAATTATGCGTAAGAGCTCTAAGTCTGTCTTCTAAGACATAAATCTGCCTGTTCCACGTGTATTCTTCTGAAGCGATAATCTTTCCAAGTGACCGCAGTCGTTTCAATCACGCATAAATTACAAAAATTACTCTGCATAATGAGACGTCTAAGTATTAACACTCGATCTAGAATCGTGCCAACATGCGTGATATTTCAATGAATAATTCCGATATTATGTAACACGTGTCCATCGATTGCTCTGTTTTTAATTTCTGAAAAAGAATCGTTTCGGGCTTACGTCAGATGAGCAAGCAAAGAACGCTGGATCGTCTTTTCGTCGTATTAATCACTTCGCGATGCGCATCACACGTATTTCCGGAGCGAGCATTGAATCATTCGTCTGGAATCCGTGCACCGAAAGTCTCACATAAATAACAGAGAGAGAGAGAGACCTTCCAAAAGAAGTAGAATAAGATACGAATAAATAATAAAAAAGGAAATAACAAAAAATTTTACCATAGCTACGCTTCCATTCGATTTCTTCGTACGTTTCACACTAGATAGTTTCTGAACACAAAAATGACAGATTTGAGTATTTGATATTGCATGCGATGAAAGACGAGAGTTAGGTTTCCGAACGTTTCCTACTCTTTGTGCCATCCTAAATACCAACAAAAGAGATTTCTCTCTCTAGCTCATTCTTTTTTTTTCTCTTCTATGTGGGAACCTTTCCATTAAAATATTCTTCTCGAAGATTATCTGATACCCGATCGATCGATGATCACGGAATTCAGACTATGTCGGAAGACCGCTGTCGACTGGGATTCATTCCCTGATTTATTCCGATACATGATTTTAATTTGTATATTCAGCCGCTAGAACGAATAATTTATTCCCTAAATGGTTTAAAGTAAATCATGAAAATAGATCTCTCATGATAAGATACAATTGTTTATAGCTCATCAATTTTTAATCTTAATACGATAATCTTGGTAATTGATAGATCTTAAATTGAAATCCACTTCGACTTGACCGATAAACAAGAAGTCGTTTATTGATATCTTTTGGTTTATTTTATATTCTTGATATTAGAATTACTTTAACTCTTTTTTATTGAAATTCTGATCCTTTAAATTGGTATGTGAATTAATTAAAAAATATATGTCTTTGGAATTTTACGCATTTAATCATAATAGTGTTCTATGAATATAAATCTTAATAGCGCGAGAAATATCTTTCTCAATATGTGCATCAATTTTTTTATTATTATGACGTATCGCTTCTTTTAGCCAAGATTTTTTTTGTCTATACAGAAAAAATGATTATTGAGGTGCTTATTTAAAAATTTAATTAGATATACAACAAAAAAAATTGTTCAAGGTAAAGATTATCAAAATAATTATGTAAAACGCTCAAGTTACTTACTAGAATGTCAGAACTTTTTGCAGCATCGCTCACATTATTAGATATCAAAGAAATAATGGTAACCCAATCCTTTGAGTTACATAAAATTTTATTTTTATCGTCCATGTACGTCAAAATATAAATCAATCTATTTCTGAGGTTAGTTTCAGAGTAAACAATGTCAGTATTAACGCAAGTATACTTAGTAAATAATAAATCAAATTTTAATCAAATTTACTACATTTCTTGAATTGCATTGTATAACTCCATTGTTTTAATTAAAATAACAACATATTGAGTAGAAGCAGTGACGACCTATAGAAATGATTAATTGAAAAATAACTCAAATTTAATATAATTTAACACTATAATATTTTTATATTATGCTTGAATTTCCTACATCTATTTTGACGGCTGAAATTATTTTCAGACATGTGTCTAACAAAATTTTTAGATACTTTAGTAAAATCATTCTTTCCATGTACCTTTCTTGAAACGTGCAAATATAATTGTAGGTACGAAGTACATTCTGCGCGGACATTATATATTTTTTTTCTTAAAGGCGACGCGTCATCATCGTGGAAAGCTCTTCGGACGCGGTGGAAGATAACGTTCGAGCATCTGGCGTCGTTTACCGCCGAGAAAGACGAACGGGGTGATTAAAGGAGGCCGCGGGAACCGCGGTGGTTTGCGCTGTCGGTGGAAATATAGCAGGGATGCGAGGCGCGGGGAACGTTCGTGGAACGATAGACACCGATCGCTACAAGGAAATCGTTTGCGGTTATCTCGTGCCGAGAAGCCGATAACATGCCGCCTCCGTGTGGTTTTCTCTCCTGTCTCGCATCAAAACGGGAGCCAGCTACGCTGACGACTCCGCGTCTCTCTGTGCGTTTTATAGAACGCATAAAAAAAAAAAACCGAGTCGCACGCTTCCGATCGCGGAACCGAGTTTAACGAGGCTGTTCGAAGTCCGTCTTCTTCTAGACGTTCGACGCGATCGAAACATATTGCGCATCCGGCTATGAGCCGGAATCGATTTTGCAGCGCTGCAAACGTAACTAGACGTATGCTTTCTTGTGTATCGTGAAAATATCCCAGGGGAGGATTCGTCGAGAACGAGATTACTGTGCGGATATTCTCTGAAAATAAAGATGCTCCTTCGATATATTCCGTGGATATCGTCTGACGTTGAGAATATTTTGCGGTAACATTTTGAAAAATATATGTCTTAAAAAGGAAGACATGCTCGCGCGACGATGCAAGAATATATTATAACATTACGCAAGATCTCGACAGTATTGACGGAAATATATTTAATCCAGAAATAACCAACCTGGGGTGTTTTTACATCCCAGTTGCAAAAAAATATGAATTATTTTAAAATATTGTTTAATATTTTCTTCTTTTTTTAATAATTATTCTTTATAAACTTTTAAACATACAATTCCATCGAAAACCTATGAAAAAAGTGTCACGTTAATTCAAATCTTAATATTGTTAGAAATATTGCCATAATAAACTACTTAACGTGTTTAATATTTGTTTGGTTTCTACATATTTTCTTAAAAAAAATTGTGATAAATTCATGATATTCTCAAATGCTAATAAATCGGACAATCAATAAAAATATGCCATTAAAATAGCGATTTGAATTGGGTGTAAAAATATCTCAGGTAATCGTTCGTAAGAAAAAAATCGAGTGACTACTTATTTCCAATAGTTAGTCAGAAAATAGTAACCTAGTTTTTATTATGTATTTTTATACTCTAATTAAAAGTCATTAGTATTGTATATTATATATTACCGATTATATATTCTATAATTTATTATTAGGTGTTGGAATTAATTCGTAGCGTTTTACAAGTGATGGGAAGTACTTTCATTAATGTATTTTTTAATGCTCATGTGAAATAAATAACATTCTT
Source organism: Acromyrmex echinatior (assembly GCF_000204515.1). Next base: position 3,824,734 of record NW_011627046.1, on the reverse strand, counting down.
TCATTTAAAAACGCTACGAATTAATTCCAACACCTAATAATATTAAAAATCATATATACATCTAAGCTTTATTTAATATTTCTTAAAAATGTAAGACAAATTAAAAAAAAAAAAAAAGAGGTATAGATTTTCAATCAGTAAAGAAATCTATTGTGAGAGACCGAGCTTTATTTTCTAGCTGTTAACACAACAGTTGTGATGTAAAAATCTCCCCCAGTGACTATTTCCGAGTTAATATCGTATTTTGAAGAATATATCGTAAGAGATTAAAACTGAAAACTTACTATAATTTATACGAATGCAATTCTATGATTTTTTTTCATTTTTGTGAAGGAATTTACGCTTAATGATAATACCGCGTACGCACCAATTCTTCAGTATCAGCATATATTATGCGATAATAAACAGCGTATCAATTTGCGCTTGTCGAGCATCGACAAGTGAAATGGAATTAATTGATTTATCGATTCGGTCGTGACCGATAATAGGATGAGACCCGCACAAAGCTGCGCATCAGGCGATTAGCGTAGAAACAGTATTATCGTTTGTCTTATGCGTGTCATGTTTTATATGCAGATAGCGGTTTTCTTTGTGCACTTAATATTCTTGTCGACGGATGACAGAGAGACCACGGACGAGGGGCTGCGTAGTATTGTGTAATATAGCATTTTTGCGACGTATACGACGGAGAGTCCGGTCTGATTTCTCCGCCTACAATGATGAAAATCAAAGGAAGGGATGTATTTTTCTAGAATCGTTATCGCCTCCGTCCGATTGCGTGCCGCGCAAACGTGCCAATTTGTCGCGGTTTCGTCTCTACGCAGTTCAAATAGTTTATCGCGCAAAAAAGTGATTACGCACTCGTGACAGTATAGCGAATACAAAGGAACGCGGTTATCGCAGATCAGAGCCCGGAGGTTTCGATTACCCCCGTTTTTCTTGTCGGCCTGCCAGCGCTCTTATCATCTCGTCATTTTTGCATGTATCTATTTTTTCGCCACGTAGGTCACTATCGTAGTTGTCGTTCTGCTCTATTCAGCGACATATGTATCATAATTATCTTTATTTATTAATAAAGCTTGCGTGTCAGATCAACAGATCGACTCTTTTAACGTTGCTTTGATTGATTATACTTTTCTGCTTGCTTCTCGTATCGCAGATACGATAGGTTACGATTTAGAGCGAAAGAGAATGACTAATTAAAGATAATTCTCAGAATGTTACGCATTCAGTACGCGCGTTGAGGGACGATGGATATTTTTAGATTCCTACGAATACTCAAACGTCCTGTAAGATATCTACATATTGTGAGACACAACAAAAATTCTAGTAACAGGATCCCTCGTACAAAATCATATTTTCTATCGTGATATATGATTCCGATCCGCTTCGATGCGGAAATCGAGAACTCTCATCCAGATTTATCTGGTTCTCGTAATCGCTCAATTCGCAACGATCGAAGTGTAGTTACATGGGGGTTCACCATTTACGTCGAGTTGTACGGGGTGTTCCTTTGTACCTTCCTCTCGCGCTGTATAAGGGGATATCTCGGCCTGTTGACTTTGAAATGCCATTTATGATCCGCACGAGCTTGGTACCATAATGGTACCTTCTTCCTGTTTTCTAACTCCTCTCTATGTGGCACCTTTTCACACTCATACATTTCTGCATATTCTGTAGGTTTTCCCTCCACGGTGGCGCTTATTTAGATTATTTTGTCAGTTACGAAATCTTGTCTCGCGTCCTATCATTTAATTATTTTACCTTCTAGGACAATTTTTTTTTCTTAACGCAAAAATATTACAATCTAAATGATGAATGTTTCAAAAATTTAAATCTTGCAGAATTTAAAATATTATAAACACCGACTTTTCACACAGCGTTTTATTCAAGAGATGATCTGGGAACGATCTCTCTGGAAAGACGTTCTCTGAATTCTTTAGAATGTTCCTTGGAAATCTGTGCTATATGAGTTTGTTTAAAGCTCCAGATCAAAACGCCAATTTTACGCACATTTGCTAAATATTGGCATTCATATGAATTCATTCAAATGGATAATTATGCATGTGAGTGTGTAATATTTGTTAATGTTGGTAGGTGTACATTGATCATGTCGTTTGAAGCTACCTTGACTGATATTAATCTAAAAAAGATCAAATTTTTGATGGATAAGTCTAAATTATGTGAGCATAAAGTAAAAAGAAAAGAGAAATAAAAAAAAAACATTTAAAATACAAATATAAGTCTATTATTTCTCGCACAAAAATAGCTTGCTCCCCTAAAGTTTATGCTTAATTGCCTTTCAGCATTACTTTTAATAAGTGTTATATATAGCGCGTTTTCAGATTGTCATTGTCCAAGTTTACATTGAAAATTCATCAGAAAGGTTTATACGGAATTACTTCAATTCGCGTGACCTTTGCTCGACCATGACATTAAAATTGAATCCATTGAGGCCACACGAGAACGTTAATCGACGGATAGGAATGGCTTCGCGATTTTGTTCACGTTGGGTACAACGCGGAAGCCTCACTAGAGCTCTAAGCAGATCTCGCTTATCATCACCGAACACTCGTCCCTCGTCATCAGTAGCGCATCGAATCGGTTCTCCGATGTGATGTTTCTCATCGAGATTCTGTGCAAGGGAGAGACAAGAAAACTCGTCGTGTCTTTCATCTCATCTGTACCGCGGACTGTCGTCAGACTATCGATCGGTTGTTATTCTCCCGCACGGTATGTTACATCGCCGCGGCCCCTCCGGGCTGTAACCTGTAATTTCGGTAACCACAAATAAAACCATACGGTGTGTGTAGATCGATGTGGTCCGCCCGGCCACACGAGAAAGCAATACAGCCCGAGCGGTATCGAATGTCTATAGGGTGCCCTTCCTGTTCTCTTCCACCTCTCTTTCTATCTCTCTATTTTTTTTATTTTCATTCTTTTTCTCTCTCGCTCTAATCTTCCATCGATACGTCTCCGTTCACCTGGCCACCCTCTCGCACCTCCTTACAGCTCGATTTACACGGGACCCCCGATTTTGTCCGCCGTCTTACTTCTCTTCATCTTATTTGCTATCCTTGTTTTTTCCATCCGTTTTCTTCGGCGTGTCTTTGTCTCTCTCTCTTTCTCATCTCTCGTAATTTTCGTCTGCTGTTTTCCAAGTGTAATTAACATCGATTATGAGATGACAATAGACCTACCGGATTGTGCCCTGAGACCGGAATTTACCGGGAACAAGCAGCAGTCTGGTAGAATGGTTGATCAAGAAAGAGAGAGGGGGGGAGGGGAGGGGAGGCAGAACCATCGATGAAAAAAAAGGAGAATCAGGCCCGAAGTTTCGAGTTACTCGCGCACGGTGGGCCTCGCCATGTGGAGAGCCAAAATCGTTCAGGTACAGTTCCACGTTTCTCTTGCCTGCTCTCTCGCAGCCGCCACCTCGACGACGATCACAGATCCAATCCCCAGCGGATCTTTCCTTGAACAGCGCAAAGATTTTGTGGGATTTCTCGTTTGTCACGGAAGCCTCCTGCTTCGATATTCCAAGCGTGCGGTCACTTCATACAACGATGGAATAAGAAGAAATCTTGAAAATTGAGGAATGCGGAACACTCACTTTTGGAGCTGACTCGACATAACATTACATCGTCGCGATACTGAAATAAATTAGCGATTTGTCGCGCCTTTAATTTAGTTATTATAGCGACATCTTGCCGATTTAATTTGATTTGTAATGTCACTGTTCCCGACAAGTCGCTCTTAAAACGATTATTCATTGCGTCTTCCAAGAAACCGTTCAAAATCCTTGACATTTCGCAAATGTAATCCGCGGGATTTGAATGGTTCTCGCAGAAAGCCGATGCATAATTTCTCAGCTGCATACACGACTAGACTTCGCCACTCGACGTTTATCAGTCATTTTTACCCCGGCATCAAAGCGACCGTGGCCCAATGCCCCCGTTAAATCGCCTCTCGAGCACTGCTTTTTCTCTTCGCTGTATGCGCCAGCAGCTGCGCGCATTGTGTGTGCATCTCGGTGAAGGCGATGCACACTCGGATAAGAATAGTGTGGTGAGGGAGAACACAATTCTTCAAAACAGCATGTTGAATCTTTTCCAGCTATTCCTTTTAACATCCATTTTAAATGCACCGAATGCATTGATTGCGCCTTTACATTACGTTTCGTTAAATGATTTCTAGATGAAACATATATTATTGTTTCAATTATATTTATTATTAGGTATATAGAATTTTTAGTCTTTCTTTGAAATTTTTTTTTGTTTATTTAAATGTAATATGAATATTTGTCTTCTATTTTTTTTTTGACGAATCGGCATTTAATTGATGACAACAGCATTTGACATTAACGGTTTCACCCGATTTAAGGAGCTTTTAACACAATTTTCATATCTCATATCTCTAAGAATCATAAGATACACAAAAGAACCTTTCAACAATATTTGCATGTATCGTGAGAGACAGTAACCTCGCCAAAAATAGCAAATTAATTAATATGTTTTAGTAATTTTTTTTCTTTGCTGTAATTTATATCAAATATAAAGCTTTTCGTCGCTCGTCGTATTTACTTCATTGTTATTTTGAGACTATATGCATCATTATATAAGTTATAAAATGTGGTGTTTCAGATAATTTGAATGAGTCACAAATATATAAAAAGACGATATATTAATTAAATTTAAAATAATTACACCAGAACAAAAAAAATATGTACACACCTAGTATTTTATTATATTCTTTATGTTTCATCTAGACACTGTAATTCTCAATTTTCAATCAAATCGTACACTAATTTAGTCAATTATTATTAGTTCAATCTGACTTTGATCTTATCTAATTGTCATTAGCGACATGTATCGATTGCGTTTGACAAAATTTCTGTTTACAAGAATTGATATCTTATCACCAAGTAAGTCAAAATGTAGTGAAGATAAATTTCGTGAATTTTGTAAATTGGATAGCACTTTTTTAATTGGAACAACTTTTACGATTTTACATATGATAACAAGCGAGAAAAGGATGCATTATGATTAATTATTAAAAGACGTGATTAAAAGTAACCATTCAAGTTTCATTATTCAACGTCAATTTTGATAACGTGGTTTACTTATGATGCTAAAAATATATATATCGATCGTCACAAATTGGCATCTTATGGAGCAATAACACCTACAGATAAACCAATATTTTACATGTTGCAATATATTTCAAAGAGCTTTTGATTGACATAATACACTGCACAAACTCTCAATATTGCCTCCACGATCAATAATATTACGCAATATCAAATATTGTTCAATAATATTGATCGTCTAGAGACCGCTTTATAATCGTGAGATTAATATATCGCTACGGTTGTGCGCACCACGTAATTTCGATCATTTAAAACGATGTACGTACGTAATGAACGCCGCCAATAAATATCAGTGGGTGTTCAATGTTATTCCCTCTCCTTCGCGTAATGTAACCCGCGTAACGAATTGCAGTTCATTGAATTACAACTGCCGGCGAGCGGATAGATAGAGCCCACAATTTGCATAATCGACGAGCTCGCTCGCGCGGTTACGCGATTCTACCTCCCTCCGTCGCGGTAAGTGATTCTTTAACGACCGTTTATTAGTCTCGGAGTATTAAAAAGTACAGATCGATCGTCATTAAATCGATGGCGCAACCAGGCTGATCGTTCGACCGACCGACCGTTCGGCGACGCTCGCGTTGACGGGGATCGTCGGACTTAATGGCCGGGCAATTAACCGCGACAGCCGATACGCGCGGCAAATGAATAAATTTGTACTATTAGTTTCGCCCGGGCGGGTCCCTTTAATCATCGTTGGTCTGGGCCCCGTAAAAGGCTGCCGATCCCGCATCCCGCCCCGGCGCGGCGTTCACGTCCGCGTGCGCGCCAGTGACAAATACAAGACTCGTGGCGTGTGTACATGCGTCTAATAATTAACTCCGGTGGCCCCGAGGTCTTCTCGGAAGGCTCTCCGGCCTATCGATGGATATTCCGTGGAATTGGCTTGTAGAAGATACGCCTTTTTCCGGCAGTCGGAACGGAGCAAAAAATTCGACGTATTTCTGGCTCGATCCGACCGCGGGTAGGATCGAGCCTTCTCGCTTGGGAATCTGTACTCTCGGGGTCTTCCTGAGAAGGAAACCCCCTTCGCACCCCCCTTCGTAAACGTCGTCCTTATCGTAAACGTCGACCGCGCTCGTTCGATCCTTCCGATAGAGCCGCGGGCATCGGTCTCGATGAAGCTTCCTCACGAAATTTCCTATCTTTCACCTCTGTCATGACGATATCATTAGTTCTCTCTTCATCTTGGCAAGCGAGAACAAATAACATCTTCTGGAACTTGACGATAGCGAGATGTATCTACAACTCGAATCGATGTTCGGCAACTAATATTACGAGAAAACATCTTTCTTGTTGGCTTCAAATTTAGAAGCGTCATAAGTTGATGATGATTCATAGTTCAATCAAGATTTATTTGATATATTCGTTATCACGATCGATAGTTTATTTTTAGTACAGTTTAATCATCCATCTCTCTTTGGAACCTAATTAGATACAGGTATAATTTCAATTAAAATAAAAATCAACTGAAAATTAAACTTATTTACATAGTAGACTTTTTGTATATGTATATTGCATATTATTTATAGAGAATTCTTTATGTAAAGCTGATTTGCTTGTAAATATTTTCGACTTTTATACTGCTAATTAATTATTATCTTATTTATAAAACATTAAAAAAAATTGCGCTCTTAAAAATTGCAATATTTAATTTAATCAAAAATCGATTGATTATCAAACTTATGAAAAATTAACTTATTTAAATAGACTTCTTGTGTATATATTGCATGTTGTTCATAGATTTATGAAGAATTATTTATGTAATGCTTATGTAGATTTCCTGGCAGATTTTTTGAATTTTTATGCTAACTAATTATTATTTTAATATTAAACGTTGCAACAAAAAATTGCGTTCGTGAAAGTTGCATTATTAATTTAAATTAAAAAATCAAAATCCACTGAATTATTAAATTTATAAAAAAATCAACTTATTTAAATTTAAATAGTAGATTTCTTGTGAGTGTATACTGTTTATAGAGAATTAATGCAACACTGATTTATATAGATTTCCTTGCAAATGCTATAAACTTTCATACCGCTAATTAATTATTATCTCAATTATCAAACGTTACGAAAAATGTTGCGCTCGTGAAAGTTACATTATCTAACGACTCACTGCTGACAACGAAAGTGACAAATGGAAAGTATCTTTCGATGAAAAGTCACTTTTCTTTTTAGAGATCCGAGCTGGCATCAAGATATATTCGTCCGACAGCACAGTGTAATTTCGCGAGATCGACGTTCCCGATGCTCCGCTATAAACTTCGCGATGTAAGATGTAACCGGTACCTCGCGAGCGTGGGAAGACCCCTCCTAAATATCGCGCGAGTCCCTTACGCAACGGAACAGCGCTGCGCGGTGTAGCGCAGCGCAGCGCAGCGCAGCGCAGAGCAGAGATTAACTTTGTATCCTGTTTCTCGGCCGTGTCTAGGAAACGAGGGGCGGGCATATCGAATCGAGTGCGTGCGAAACGTTTATCTCGATTGCTGCCAAGTGCAGGATCGTGTACCTCGGCGGAGCGTGTAGGTGGTGGACCCGAGGCGAGCTGGGAGCAACGAGATGAGGCAGGTATCCCGCTCACCGCACCGCGCCAAAGCTTGCGTGTCTTGTCTGGTGCATCTCGTGCATCCGCTTGGAGATCGTCGCGCCGCGCCGGTCATCGCACGTGCGAGGTGCGTTGGCCGATTTAGGCATGCCGGTGTCCTTGAGAAAGATAGATGAATCGAGGAGGCGCAGAAATTAATTCTGCAAAGGGATATGAGTTTTTCTGGTCTCTTCGTCCTTGGAAAAAATCTCTGTTTCGCTCCACCACTTGTCATTGGCAGCGAGGACTGCACTTCACCCTGGCGATCACTTGGTGATCACTCAACGAGCATTCGAGGAGTGGAATTGCGTTTACTCGCCTCAAGGGTTTGCTCACGGTCGTTTATACGAACGAGCGACGCAGTCCGTCGACTTTAGAAGCGGCGTCGAGAATTGACTTGAGACGCGAACGCGGAAGCTCTTAGACGCCGCGCGTTCGCAAATATTACGGGGAAGATCGTAAATTTCCCGTTTGTAGCCCTTTGGGGACCGTGGCCTTTTTTTTTGTATCGTAAATTCAACGATTTTCGGTCAAAACGATGCCCAAGGGCCTCTCCTTCAGAAATTCCGCTGGCAATTTTCGCTCGCCCTCGTTCCAAGCCTCGGCTTTCGCTGAATGTCGAAATTGCCGCGAAATCGACGCAATCGGTTGCTGCGTTAAACTTTTTGTCGCTGTAAACTTTCAGGTCGATATCATTATCGGCGATAGGCACAGTCACGTTCACAGCGTAACTGCGGATAAGCATACAACTCATGCATTTAGTGTTCTTAATGCTGTCTGTTTCAATCAATAAGATTAATTTTAATCTCGGTTCAACTTAATTACTTTTCATCCTTTTCTAATTCTAAGAATTAGAAAATGAGCAAATTAACCGAGATTAAAGTTAATCTATATTAATGGAAATTGATGTAAGTCTTTTTTTTTCTCATCCGAGAATACAATTTTATTTCCAAAACCTTCACATTATTATTAATATCAGATATGTACGCGTGTGTGTATGTTAATATTACATTTTTACAATAGATAGAGTATATTATTGTATCTAAACGTTCCAAGAAACAATGAATGATAAAGATAGAATGACACGATAGTTCAGAATCTATTATCAGAAATCTATTATCTATTCAACATTAGCCAATTTACTGAAAGACAGTAAAAATCTAATTAATTATTATTTTAAGCACTGTTTTTCAATATTAAATTGGCCAATATTATTTCTGTGAAAATTTATTGTTAATTTTACATAAAATGAGTATCCAGAAGTATCACGATCACGTGATTTTTGATGCATCTCTGTATCCTTACTCTATAAAGTTTCTAATCACTCATATAAATGTTATGTACAATTGTTTTCACATGTATTTTATTCTACGCCAAGCAAAGTCGCTTTTATAATTAGATTAATATTCAAATAAGACGAATCAAACGCCGCTGTTTCTAATTAGAAAATTCTTCTTATAATTAAAAATTCCTTCTAGCATTTATTCCTCTTGATTTATTCCTCTTTCTTTCCGTTTCAAAAAAAAAAAAAGAGAAAAGAACGAACCGGACCGCTTCACATTCGTGACTTCTAATTCTTCCTTGCAACTACCTGATCGGGTCTAATATTTATTCCTCGCTCCTTATATTTTATTCTTATATTTCACCATATCCCGAGCGACACCGTGCCGGTGAAGTTTGCCTTCGACAAGTGGCAGCTATAGAAGCCGATTATGCTGTCGCAGTAAAAACCATCGCCGTGCGGATACCGTTCGGATAAGCGCCTGAGACGATCAGTGCCCACTGCTCCTCTGTGTATATAATTACCGAGATAGGCAGAAGACCTGTCATTAAAGACAGCTGAAATCGCGCCGACCTCCGCTGTTCATCCGTTTGGGATCTCTCGCAAAATGTTATGACGATTAACGCTGCCGTGATTTACGTAATTACATGGATCGAAGAATGATAAAGTTTCGATGACAAGGTCGAACAGGGTCATCAGAATGTTTTCTCCGAACAATTCTAGATGATTTTTCTAAAAATAAGCGTAAATCTAATAAGCGTAACGAATATGCTTTTTAAAAGAAATGTTTTAATCTCTCAAGAACATCCGTTAAGATGAAGAATATATTACAGAATATAATTAATTTACTTCTTTATTCTATAAATACGCAATATGTGTATATACAGGGGATAGACAAAATAATGTGATTTGAAGAATGTACTGTCTACTTGTTTTATTAATAAGAAGTGGTTTATTAACGTTTTTAATACCAGATTTTATCCTTGTTGAAATCGTCTGTTCTTTATCGATAAATTCTCTGAACTGGTGCACACCGGTGTAGTAAGTTGAAGTGAATCAAGTATAGTTTGTTTCACACACTTCAATTTATTGCACCAGTTCAGAAAGTTCATTTATAAAGAAAGAACAGATGGAAAAGTCATACGTGCTTGAATAATGTAGCAGCTGCTACTATCAAATCGTATTCTTCTAGCAAAACATCTAATTGCTTAAATGATATTAGAGGAAGAAATCTGTTTCTCCCTTTGCACTTCAAAACTACAAATGATATTTAAATTAGGAGATTGCACTGACCAGAAAAAGTAGTTAGGAGAACCTAAAGTTTTGGAGAACAAAGGCAATTTGAAAAATAAAATGGCAAGAATTTCTTCTTTCAGTATCATTTATATAAGCAACGGAAAGAAATTCTATCTTATATTCTACTAAAAGAATAATACAACATTTCACTTCTAACTATCCTAATAAGTCTTAAATGACTATTCTAACAAAGTGACTATTCTAAAATGTGTATTAAAAGCAAATAATAATTTAATCTCTTATTAATAAAAATAGTAAAATTAATAATACATTTTTCAGTTTGTTTATATTATTTTATCTATCCCCTGTACATACATAAAATACTTTAATGCTAATGTACGAAAATTTACGTAAAAAGATAGAAAGACATAAATAAAATATACAGAAACGTAAAAACATTAGTAAAAGCTTATTATTTATGAAACTAAATTTTAAACAAATCAAGTTAGTTTCTGGATGAAAACAATAGTTTCATATGCACTTACAGTAGTATGAAAGACATCGTAAATGTATAATAGCAGTGAAATTGTCATTAGATTATACGATAAACGACAGGAATGTATAACATGGCTTTCGTAGTCGTCCAGTTGACACGATCGTAAATGTCACAAATACTCGACAATGATCATTCCGTCCAACTTCTCGGCGTCGTTGAGATCGATTTTATCTCGTGGCATCATCAAAATGCAATGGCCTATCGGTAGTCGACGACCAGGTAGAAAATATCAGAATTTGTCGAATACGCTCGATTAGGCCAAGCGAGATTACCGAGAAATCATCCAGCCATTCTCTTACCGAACTCGGCAAAGGCGGATAATTGTGCATCGTCGGCAACAAATTGTCGGCAATGATGCGTTTCGACAATATAATGCAACGTAATACAAAATAATCTTAAAAATTCATGGAAGTGAAAGACGATATAACGGTGCTGTACCGAGTTATAAAATAATGAACGAAAACTGAGACAATATTACAGTTCGCTTCAACGACATCGTATTTCAAGTTTTTATCATTAAGACTCCTGAGTAGTCACTGCAGCCATATTCGTGACGTCAGAAGCGAGAAACGACACGTTAATTTTATTATGTACCATTTGTAAATAAAGACAATTTAGATAAAATGAAATGATGAGATCGCTTTAAAATATTTAAAAACGGACGAAAGCTATGTTTATTCCCCTGACAGTCAGTAAAAAGTGATAAAAAGCAAGTGAAAATAGGCTACGCATTGAATAAAAGCACTTTATGTGCATTTTATCACTTTTTACGATTATTTACTGACTGTCAGGGGAACAAGCATAACTTTTGTCCATTTTTACAAATGTTTTAAAGCGATCTCATCATTTTATTTTATCCAAATTGTTTTTATTTACAAATGGCACGTAACAAAAATTAACATGTTCATTTCTCGTTTTTAAAGCCACGATTCAATATGATTGTGCTGATGACTATTCAGAAGTCTTAAACTTTGTGATATTGAAAAAAAAATTGTACTTATAAACTTTTCCTTTTTAAGTTTCTCGTAAGAGAGTATGTTGGAACTCGCTGTATATTAATTTTTTTTTATGCCGGTTTCAAATAAATAATTTCATGAAACGTCAAAACACGTTTTCTAACGTGTAACAAATCTTTATTTCCGACGTCGAGCGAAACGATCGAAGCACCGTCTCGCGTGTCGCGTTCGCGGGCGTCGATATAAATCACGGAGTTTCGCGTCTTAATGCGCAGAATGGTGATACGAACAAGAACGAGTGTATATAGTATCGGATGGAGTAGCAAGCCTGAGGATTCGGCAGACCAGTTTTGGAAACTCGAAACCGTTCTCGACCGTCGTTAAACATTCGACACACGCGCCTGCGAGTAGAACGATAAGGAGTTGACGTGCCTCCGCTCTCGATCTGACATCCAATTCCAAGAAAAGTTTCAATCTCGGTGGCACTCCGTCTCTCTCCGCGCGCGTTCGCGTTCTCCATCGCCGTTGAATTCCTCCCGAGGATCCGGGAAATCAAAGGAATCAGAAATACGAGCTGCGCGGTCTGTCGGGAGAGTCGATCTAGACGAGGCACATCGAATGAAAGATAAGCAGGAGGCAGAGAAGAATTCGCAACGTATGGACTAACTCGGTATCAAGCTCGAACAGAGATCTTTTTTTTACATTGCTGTAGCTACGAAAGATAACGCTTTTTATTGCAACGAGAGTGTCCTTGCAGCGAGATGTTACTTTGGCCTGCGAGCCTGGGATTGTAATGGCATTATCATTACGATTACATCGAAAGAAGGCAAACAGACAGAATCCAATTAAACATGTGAACAACAATTATTATGGCTAATAGAAAATTTCAAAATCGCACATAAAATAATTAACTATACGCAATCTAGCGTAGGAATATCGTATGATCTTTTAGCCAAGATTGCGTACGTGTTCACCGTCAGCTCTGTCTTATGAAAATGTTACCGCGGCTCGCTTGATGCATAACGGTGTGCTGCTACGGTGTGTGTCTATTAATCGTGCAAAAGTTTACGCAGGTAATGGCCGTCGTGCAGAGGCTGTTTCACATCTCCCCCGGGTTCTCTCGATATTCCAATTCGCGCTGGAGATCACATGCTGCTCATTTGCATGAGTCAGCCCGCTCTGAGCTGAGCTGTGGGCACAAGGCGGCTCTCGGGGGTCCCGAGTGGGCACGTCGTGAATCTACTGGCGACGAGAGCCTCTCTAATCACCGCTTCACGGGACGATCAACGTCGTTCGCACTATGTATAGAGCGCCGCTCGATGTTAAATGGATCTCCTCGAGGAGAGGAGACTGGCGCTCGAGCCATCTCTTCCGGAATAATCTCGCTCTCCGTGAGAATGCGTCGCTGGTGCATCTATCTATCTATCCACCTTGCGGCGCGGCTACGATACGGTTTGCGGCTACTCCCGTGTATCTACCTTATTACTCTGAGCTTCCTAACAAGAGTAATCTTTGCTTGTGTCAATTTACCAGGCAAGCGGATTCGCTATAGCCATTTAAAGTAAATTACAGATAAGTGCAGACCGCGTGAAATGAATAATTTATATGTCGATTCGCTGAACATATGCTGATTAATTTATCACGTGTGTTTCGCATTAGATATTATAATTGTTAAAAAAAGAAATAAAGTGTTAAATATGCACTGTGTGTGTTATTAAGAAATAATGTTAATCTAATCTGTTGAGTTAAAAGTAACATTTTGTTATTTTTAATCTTCATGTACAGTGAGTGCAAAAAGTACAGAAAAAATGTTTTTTAAAAAAAAACTTTATTTTTAAAAAGTAAATATTATCCAGCGAAAAATGACCTAATGTCGATACGAAGATTTCAACATCAATTTGACGTCAATTCGTTTAATTGGCGATCATTTCTTGTGTTGGGTAATTAATAATTTATTCATAAAGAATAAAAGAATAGACTGTATGTTTCTTAAAATTATATATACCGAAAAGATGTGTATTAACTATAGAAAATATATTATCTGAAAAATAAGCGAAAATTAAAAATTGTATTGTTTGGATGTTGAAAAAGTACAGAGAAGTTTAGCTTCTAAAATCAGGAATACATGCGAAACTCGTTTGTTTATTTTAGAACAAAATGTATTCATTGCATAAAATTGCTAATTAATGTTTATTTTCTACAAATAAGACTTTTATAAAACATTTCCTTGTAGGAATACTTTTTGCTCTTCCTATATCAAAATGCAAATAAATCCATTTCTACGTTTTTGAAGTAGAGAACATACGCACTTATTGCTAGTAAATAATAAACTCTAAATTTTTTAATCATTTTTTAAATATATTTTCTAAAGTTAAATTGTTTAATTTAATTGTTTTCAATAAATTAACGATACACTGAGACGCAGACTTTTCTACAAAAATAATTAAAAGTAACTCAAACTGAGTATAATCTGAGTATAATAAATTTTACAATTAGCGTTTTTAAGAATATTATATCTTTTGGTATCGAAGAATTCTATAAACCCCTCCGGATTGTATTTGATAAACGCTCGACTACCTCCTGAAGATACATCGTGGGACCTTTGTTGTTTTGGATTTTTCAAGCGAAATCATCAGGATCGCGTTGTGTATTTTCTAGCCACCAAAACATCGAGGCAACTTCCCCGTCTTACACACCGCTTAACACCGCAAACAATTCGCGGTGACGGCGACGATGGCGATCTCTCGATCTATCCTAGGATCTGTTTTTCAGTCTGTGCATCCCCTTTAACTAATATATTTGGTGCCTGGGGCCCGCCATTGTAATACCCACCGAATACACAATAATCCCAGCTTGCCGCCTCTTGCTCCGCTTCCCATCAACCCGGTTTCAATCCTCCGTCTTCCTCTCTTTCACAGGGTGTACTACCCCTTCTTACCTTCTTTCTCCCTTGCGTCCTACTGCGTCACATCTACCTTCATCTCTTTCTCTCTCTCTTCCCTCCCCCCTCTCTTTCCCCCCATTTCTCCCTCGCTTTCTCATCCCTCGATGGCGGTCCCTTCATCGACGTTCTTGTTCTCTTTACCCTACGCTTTCGCTTCGCGAAAACAACCCGGAGTCAGCTTTTTAATCACAGAATAAACTCGCGGGTATGCCCTTCTACGGAGCTTCGCGAAAAACGAAAAGGTGACATGGGATGATGACACGAGAGATTGTATTGTGTCAGTTTCTCAATATATAAATCGCGGAGCTAGGTAGCAAAAATGTTAATGTATTAAAATATCTTCGTTTTAATAGATGGAAAGAATAATTTTACTGAAGTATATCTAAAAACTTAGCAATTAATTTTCTTGGATTATCAAAATAATTACGTAGAGCCCTTAATTATTTCTTAAATAAAAATCTTTTTAAGTAACCTAAAATTGTTTTTTAAGTAACTTTTTTTTACCAGAAATGTGCAAATAAAAATTTGAAATGTGCATATTTATGCAAATGACGAGCAATCGAATGGATTATAGAAAATTAATTTGTTCAAAAATTGGAGAAGCTTAACTTTGCACGGATTTATGTAAAACGCTCCAGTTATATTAGGAATTCTACTAGAATTTCAAAAATTTTTGCTTGAGTTTTCTACATAATTATTTTGACAGTTTTAGCAAAATTATATATTTTCAGATTTGTATCTATCTAAATTTGTAGGTATTTCAAAAATCGCTTTTTCTATGTATACAAAATTATAATAATTCAACAAAATCATATAAATAAGCAATTGGGAATTAGCGCTGTAGACGGTGTACAATTTGTTTATTTTTAATTATATATTATATCCTTACTTGTACATGTTTCGGCTAATCTTTTTAGCCTTCTTCAGCAAATTTGCAATACACGTTTCAACACGTTGATTATTCATGAATCTTATAAAAATTGATGTACATTGAATAGTCATAAATAATTATAATACAAAATTGGACCGCTGAGAATAAATCTAATTAAGTAAGAGAGATTCTATTTTCGATGGAAGCGAATTTTCATATAAATACAATATTTCGGTGCAAATTATATACCTATCCAATTTCGCAAATCAGAGTCGAAATCATTTTTAGTCTTAAAATGCAATCATGAACTAGACTAATAATATCACACTAATAATATTAAATGATAAGAAATGTAATATAGATCTAATAAATATCTCATAAGAATATTAATAATTTAATCTTAATATAACATCTTAATATAATAATCTCAAACGAATATCTCTACGAATAATTAATTACGTGTTTATTTCCGCTACAAATTGATTAGCATTTTATTTTCTAAAGCAAAAATATAATACGCAATAAAATGAATAATTTCACAGAATGTCATTATCGATTTTTTGATTCCTTTTAACTCGCTGAATTTTCCTCCGTTCAGTCCCGATGGACATTAGTTAAGCAATTCTGGTGATTCTTGTTGCGTAAAACTAGTCAATTTATCTACAGAGCAATATAGAGTCGAGAATAAAACTCGAGGAGGGCCAGAATTATTCCCCAAGCGAAATCCATTCGGTTCGCTCGCGGTAACAATGTGTTTTTTGAAAGCGCGATATCGAAAGAAACTTTTCTCGTAGAGAGGCGGACAACTAAACGCGTGGGCGAGCAGATGGGCAGAAACCGCCGCTCACTTTGGGATAAAGGCCGTTTTTTTTTGCGAGATTCTTTCGTTGAAATTTGCATGAGACTTTCCGTCTAAAGTGGACGTCTTGTTGTCGGCATGTCAGCAGGTAAATGGCTTCGCAGATATACTGGGTATATATCGTGGCTACCGTTAATGATATTTCGACAACTTTGAAATCGATATTTCCGTAGCGATGGAATTGGAATCTCACCGCTTAGCACTTAGTCTTCTATTTTCGATTCAGCTTGAACTTAAAATTGAAATTCTTTTAAAATAAGATTTTCATTATTAATACGAAAAGAACAAAAACACTTTTCGCTAAAGTATAAAAAATTTAACTAGATACAGATCTTTTTAAATTTTATTGATTATCAAAATAATGATGTAAGTCGTTCAAATTGATTGCTAGAATGTCCAAACTTTTGATAGCATTGTTATTATGCTTGAATTTCCTACGGAATTATTTTGATAGCCCTGCAGTAAAATTATTTTCGGATCTGTATCTATCTAAATTTTTAGATCTTAAACAAAATCGTTCTTCCCATGTATTATTTAAAAATTTAGCAAGATCTGAAAATAATTTCTTGCTATCAAAATAATTATTTAGAACATTCAAAAGTTATTGAAATATTCAAACTTTTTGCAGCATTGCTTGAGCGACTCAGGTAATTATTTTGATAGTTTAACAAAGTTATTTTCAGATCTGTATGTATGTGTGTCTAGTTAAATTTTTAAGTACTTCAAATCTAAAATTGTTCTTTCAATCGAATATTGAGTGATATCTTGTTAATATATGAATTTCCCGAGCGAATCTCAAATATTCCGAGTTATCTATCTCAAAAAGTTTAATCTGAAGAGGTGAGAGGAAAGAGAGAAAAAGAAAAAAAGAGATTCCACATGGTAAAATGTATCCTATCCACGATTGTCGGCACGGTCGGAGAATCAATCGTCGACGAAACGCAGCGCGGCATTTAAATCTACATCCTCGAGAGAGACTCGGGAGAGACTCGGGAGACTCGATGGTGCGGTGCGGGGATCAGTGGGGGCCCGTTGGAGGCCCACTGGCCAGGCTGGCTGCGCACCGTAACACGCATAAATTACGATGTAATTACAAGCCTGGCGATCACGATCGGCGGTCAGAACGGCCGACAGATCGGATCTCCAAGATCCTCCAGGAGTGGGAGGGAAAGACCGAGGTAAATGCGAGCTGAGCGTGAGAGCGAAAGAGAGAGAAAGAGAGAAAGAGAGCTCGGGTAAGGACGAAGGCCAGGAGAACAACGAGAGTAGAAACACGATGCATACGAAAGACCTCGAAGACGCAGAAAATTCTGGAGGAAGAAGACAAACAGAAGGAGAAAAAGAGGGAAAAATGAGAAGGAGAAACGACACGATTCGCGATTGCTCGTGCGGATCTAATGTAACGACGGAGGAGAAGGACCGAGCTCATGGACGGAGAGAGCGCTACCCCAGGAGTTCCACAACGAAGTGCAACTCCAGGCTCGTAAAACTGGCCCGCGTCAGAAAGATAACCCTTAAACCACCGGTCCTCACGAGAGCACGACTAAGTAACACGGTAACCGGAATCATGCTGCGAGAATCAACCTCGACGACGATGATGGCGATGGTGGCAGCGATTTGTGTCCAGCCATCCACGTGATCCCGGTGTCGCTTGGTGGATACGGCTCGCGTATGATCGGCCGCTACATCGCCCCCCCCCTCTCTCTCTCTCTCTCTCTCTCTCTATCGTTTTGCTTCATCTATGGGGACGATCTACGGAATAAATATTTGTTCCCGGGAGTGTTTGCTTGGTTGACAAATGTTTGCGCGCCGTTGATAATCGTGTTTGCGACGGATCAAGCAGGGGAAATCGGTGCCGCGGCGCCGATCTCTCTCTTTCTCTCTCTCTCTCTCTTGGATTTTCATGAATCGCTTCGTTATTCTCGACGAACAGAAATGTCTCTTTCGCGAGTACCTTATAGCGTGCTTATTGAACTAGGTCAACAAGAAGTAACCATTAAGAGTCCATTTTTATATCTCGCGATATGTGGCGAAAGTCCACAAAAATCGAGTAGACATACGGCGGGATTGATCAGAGAGGGGATTGATTTTTGTTCGATCAACCGCAATATAAAAGTTCTTACTTCGATTGCACAAAAGGCGAATATAATCATGGAAAGAACGGTTTTGCTGAAGTAGCTAAAAATTTAATGAGATATAGATCCAAAAATAATCTTGTTTGGACCAGTCATCACTTAAACGTTGATGAAAATGCTGCAAAAAGTTTTAACATTCTAGCAACCAGTTTGAATGTTTTACATAATTAGTTTGATGATTCAAACAAAATTATTTTAAGATCAATTTAGCTAAATCTTTTAATATTTCAGCAAACTGTTCTTTTCATGTTGTTTTAATCACGAATTTAGTAGTTTTTTTCTGTTCAAACAAAGTATCAGCCATATATCAAATAATTCCAATTTCAAATAACATTTTTAGATTAAAAACAAAATGTTTAATAAATACAAAAATGCTTAATAAATGTAAAAATGCTTTGTGCCTCACTTTTATTTAGTAAATTGTAGAATTAATTATAGATTCGCTTCAATACGGAAACCGCGTGTGTGTTTCATAAATTATCACGTTTCACAAATTATCTCCCTAACCTGACCGCAAATTAAGATACGAAAGAAACTGGGTGCCTCGCAAACAGCCGCTCATGAAATTCCAACGCAAGAGGTGGGAAATAGAGAATCATCGTTGCACGTCGACGATGTTTCGTATCCACGCCGAGTTAATGCAATCGGATGAACCAGAAGCGAGAGAGAGAGAGAGAGAGAAAGAAAAAAGATAACTTCGAGTTCATGCAGCTAATACGGCGGCTAAGTTAACCGGCAAACAGGACAGGTCGACTGCACGGGTGGGTGGATTCAAGAGTTAGTCAGGTTGCGGCGGAGATCTGCTCCAGTGAGTTTGGTCAGGACTCTGCGAGTCCTTCCGTCTCACTCCTCCACGAGTTTCATCATTCTCTCTTTCTCTCTCCCTCTATTCAACTTGCCGAACCTCCTCGCTCGTTTCTTCCCTCTCTTTCTCTCTTCTTGGACCTCCGCTCGACGTTTCTCTGTCTATCCGTTCGTCACTCTCGCTCTTACTTTCCCGTTCTCCCTCTGTCTCTCATTTACTGTCCTCTCCATTGGCTATTGTAGCCGTGTTCTCTCTCCTTCTCCCTCCCACCCTTTCTCGTTCATGGTTACGATCATCATGTGCATCGGCCTCTCTCTTCGTCCTACCAAAACCTCTCTTATTGTTTTACGCCCCCTTCCTGGGCCCCTCTTTCATCCTCGTCGGTCGATCGAGACCTCGGTCACTCTTGCTCGAGCAAGTCTATCCTCTCCTCTCAACTCAACTCACTAGTAGAATTCCTATATCGGACGAAATGTCAATACCTCACGTCTACATCAATGTTAAAAAAAAAAAGGGAGATATCAAATTTAATTTATATTTTCTACTTATCAAGAGAAAAAAATGTCAATGTTAAAATACTAAAACTGTGTTCAATAATTAACTGTTATCATAATAGAGCATCCTACTTCATTTTGTTATCATTGGGATGTTGAAATATCAGATACTTACTATTGAAGGTAGCGACATGTTACATAAATAAAACAGCGATTAAAAAGATATATAAATTTAAGATTAAAGTTTAAACATTTGAGATTTTTTTCCGGAAATCCACATCCGATTTCTCTAATTTTAATATCATCTAATGTATTTGTGAATGAGTAACGATAAATGTTGCATGTGATAAATATAATAAATTATGTGATAAATATGATAAATTGCAAGTGCATATAAAACAAGATACTACTCGAGATTTATTCATAAATACTAAAGTTAGAAGCAATAGTATTACAGTCGCAGCATCAATCAATGTGAAGTTTTTTTTATATATTGGGTCATCTAAAAAGTATCCGAGGTTTTTAGATGACCCAATATATTTCTAATTCTATTTTTTTTTTACCGACACTCATGTCCAACAAAATTTTTATTGATACTCAAGTAACAAAAATTAAAAAGTAGTAATAGAATTTAGTAATAGTAGTAATAGAATTAGTAATAGAATTTAAAAAAAGACTATGAGCCAAGAGTTTTTGGTTTCAATATTAGTTGAACTTAATAAGTTATAAAAAGAATGATACTAAATGGTTACAAAGAATGATATTCGACAAACGTTTCGACCTTTATTCGGTCATCTTCTACAACGTATATAGGCTGAGTCATAAATACGTTTTAAAATTTCATGAGTGTGTTTCTGCATAAAAAAGAAACAAATGTTTGTAGCAATATTTATTCTTTCTTTTTCAGGAACTACTCACAAAATATTAAAATATATTTACGATTTAATAAAAGTATATGTAATAAAAGTAAAAATGAAATGTGTTTTTAGATTGTTCTTTGTATTTCCGCTATTTATGATTCTTTTTGTAACTTATTATTAGTGTTTATTATTCAATTAGCATTAAAATCTAGCATGACTCCTAACTCTTTCATTCTATTGGTAAAATTTTAGCCCATCGAGCTTTTTTCTATATTAATTTAAATATCATTAATATAATTTTTTTACATTCTGCTTAATAGTATTCCCGTCAGATATTCTATTCGCTCTGAAACATTGGTAGAAAAGGGCAACAACGTATTACGATATTTTGATATCACTGATACAACTATTTCTATTTGCGATATGGCGCTTCAGATCCGCGCGAAACTCGACTGCGCGCGCTTCGATGGATCCGGAACATTTTTGTTTGCGCTTTACGCATCGGCGAAGCGCATCCGTGCGTTTACATCGGTCACCACGACCTCGCTGCAACGCCTCGATTAAATGGCAAGCGAACTCGATTCACAGCTTGGTGCTGGCAAGCAGTCGTGGCGTTACAAATTCGTTTGCCACTTCCGTGAGAAGAAAGAGCGTCCTTACGACGAAGACGCGGTTATAATTCCGTATCTTTAATAAATTACGTCGCAGTCGTAATTATGCAATATATACGGAGTTCCGACCGACCCTTGCATTATGCGAGGCATGCCGAATCAGCCCTTCGCTATTCGGAGCATTTTAGGGCGGCGATCTATGACCGCGTCGAGCGCTCCGTTGTAAGTGTTGGAACTGTTTCTAAGAATCCTGTACAAGGGACTGATCCACAGATATTAGAGAACTAAGAGAAATTACGATTGCTTTAACAACGAAATAACTCTCAATAATTATAGAGCCATTCGATTGAAAATTAAATCGATTTTATAAAATTAAATAAATGAAGATAGTAAGTTGATAAAAATCTTATTTCTAAGATAAGTTAAGATTTCTTCGTAAATAATATTTAGATTAATGATTTAACTCAATCATATTTAACTCAATAAATATTTATGATAAAGTATTTTTTTTTAAATTGTTCTTGATTGTAAAAAGACACTTATACGTTCATCAATCAGCGATTGAGAGAGCATACTGCAAATTCAAGTGTATAAGTGCCTTGTATGAGCGATTTGGTTCTCCGAGTAAAACATTATACTAGATTTAAATATGCACGGATAATTTTGCTGAAACATTAAAAAAATTGAGCTAAATACAGATCTAAAAATATTTTTGTTGAACCAAATAATTATGCAGTATGCTTAAACTTGTTAGAATATATCAAAATTTTTCGCAGCGTTACTTATTATACTTAAGATTCTTACGTAACTATTTTGATGATCCAACAAAATTATTTTCAGATTTGTAAATTTTTAAAACTACAACAAAAAAATCGTGCTTTCCGTGCTTTGTAAATCCATTTTTGTGTATGTAATATATATTTTATTTTTATACAGAAAACTAAATTATATATATATATATATATACACGAAAATACTTATTACTTGAATTTGCAGTGAATAGTGTTTTGAGCATCTTGAAAATACATTCTTGTAGTAGCTACTTTTAGTCTTATAGGTCGTGTTTGTCCGGTCGTATTTAAACATTTCGCAGAAAATATAAGTCGCACGCAAGGACTTCGGGAGAAAATCAGGCATGCGAAACAACCTGCTTGGACGCTCCGCGAGCTTACTCGAGTTTAGTCGCCGGAATGCACGGTCAGCGGTTCGGCAGCTCGCATGTTTTATCGCGGAAGTCGCGCCTGTTCTCATTTCCATTTACACAGTCGTGGACGTGGCTCTGAGTCAGAGTGCCGGAAACCGATAAGACATCTCCAGGCTTGCTACAATTGCATTTCGGCCCGGTAACGGTGCGCTCCGGATTAATACGCGCTGCGATCTTAGACGCGATAACGCCCGAAATCTTTTTGTTCAGGACACACGCAACTATTATAATACGGCTTGATGTGTATATTTTCACTCGGCAGGAAATGTACGGAATGCGCGAAAATTACACAGTGTATTTTGGAAATGGAAACGCGAAGATTGTACAGTATGTATTTAAGGACTAATAAAATAACACGCTAAGTCGCGTGAAACCATTTCTACAAGCAAGCGACTATGAACGATATGAAATTCCTACGTAATTACTTTTATGATCCATTAAAATTATTCTCAGTTTTGTAGCGAGCTAAATTTTTAAATACTTTGGCAAAATCGTGCTTCCTAAAGGGTGTAAATCCTTTTTTTTTTTTACTTAATGAGAATTTCTTAGAAACAACTTAAACGTAATGTCTTAAGAAATATTATGATTATATGAGATAATTAATTCCCAGTATACATTCGAACATGCACACGGATATGCACGGACATTCTCTTCGAAGAATTTACAAAGGTCGGAAATAATTCATTTTAATTTACGAGAAGGAACTTCGGTCAGTGATTCTTATGGCCCGATCATATGCGAGCGTATGTAATTTCGGCCAGAGTCGAGGAAAAAGAGGAAGAAAGAGAGGGAAGGCAAAGCGGAATGGAATCGGAGCGAGATGTACGGAAGGGCCGAAACTGCGGAAAGGTACCGCGTGGCCGCGCAATAAATGCGGATTGTGCAGAATTACCGCAATAAGGGACGCGGGTCACACGCTTGCGGTCAAAACGATGTCGGCGAAAAACGGAGAGTGAGTTAGAGAAAGGGCCCTTTAATTACTGAAATTCTCAAGGCAAATTGAAACGAGGACCGCGGGTAGGACGATTAGTCCGCCGGAATGCGTTTCAATTGTCGTAAAGTTTAGAAATTTAATTATTTTGCGGTCATACGATTCTGTGCCTCTTTCTCTTTCTTTTTTTTCCCCCTTTCTTTTACTGTCTATTCAACAGTTTAGCTTCTTACTTTCTTAGTCATGCGAGCGATATTAAAGTCATCGGTCATCTTCAATGTTCTGCGACGACGCCGTTATCTCGCACATTTTAATTCCGTCCTCTCCAATTTGTTTCTCCCTCCGCCGATTATCTCGTGCGCGTGTCGCAACACGCTCCGTATCGCTCTCGGTGTATTATTAACCGTAGTATCTCGGTTTGTGTGTCGCATAAGGACTCGATTCTTCCGCGCGCAAATCCCACGATAACGAAGAGAGTGTCAATATTTGTTAGCTTTATTATTACCATTCGCGTTCACAACATCATCATTGATATGTATCGGCGAGTAATGAGGAATGTAATGAAGATGTAAACGCGCGATAAATAAGATTGAATATATTAGGTGTTGGAATTAATTCGTAGCGTTTTTAAATGAAAGAATGTTATTTATTTCACATGAGCATTAAAAAATACATTAATGAAAGTACTTCCCATCACTTGTAAAACGCTACGAATTAATTCCAACACCTAATATTTTCATTAAACAAGAGTTTTATCTTTAACAAAAATCATCTGGAGAAAATTAAAAAATTATGAATTCTAAAAAAAAATAATTAATTGTTTTAAATGATAATTGTAGAATAAAGAGAAAGATGGGAGTTCTATAGACAGGACAGTTTTGTTGAAATATCTAAAATTTGACTACACTGAAAAATTTACTTAATATTAATACATATTTGTTTGAACAGTACTATTATTTATTTATTTACAATAAATAAATATTTACTGAACAAAAAAAGTGATAGTTAAATCAAATTAATAGTTCTTACAAATAAATATTTACATACTTAGAACTATTCAAACAGATTTATTAAAATTTTGCATTTTTCCCAATGTAGATGCATAAATAGTTATGTAGAACGCTCTAACTACTTTCTAGAATGTCAAAATTTGTTACAATATTGTTTATCGTATTTAAAATTCCTACATAAAATTAATACGTAATTATTTTAATAGTCCAACAAAATTATTTATATCTCTACATCTATGTGGCTAAATTTTTAAATACTTCAGCAAAATCGTTCTTTTCATGTAGACTATTGTAGATTCCCGTTTAATATCTCTCCTTCCTTTACACGTTTCTTCTTTTCCGCAACGCACGAAATATAATGCAGGACAACAAGCGTCGTTTCCGTCGCTTCTGCGATGAACATCTCGCGACAGACACCATGCTCGCAGGTCACCTGGTAGTTACGGTCGTCACGGTGATCGTGCGACCGCAAAATAGTTACGCCGTGATACAGCGCGGGTGGACGAACGTGGAGCGATGGTACGGCTTACACCACATTGCCAAGCCGATCGTGAAGTGTGATATCGGCGTGTGTGAGAATGGAGGTCAGCCCAGGCAAATTTTTGTCTCCGTACGTCGAGCGAAGAAGTCTCGCGGCCTCGAGAATAACGCGAGCTAGACATCCACCAATCAAGTGCTGAGAAATACTGAGGCATTTCACGTCGCGTTATCAAGTCGACGCAAACCTTCGATCGTCCGGTCGATCCACTCGCTCGATTATACGAAGACGGAGCCGCTGGCTGCGACGGACAATAATTACTCGTCGAATGTCCTCTGTGGGTTATGCCTGCGGGAATACGCTCCACTGGGCCAGACCAGACACACCTGGGGTCGCCGGAAAAACTCTCAGCGCGTAAAAGCTGTCCGTGGTGAGATCCATCCAGGAGCCGAGGATTCGCCAGCCATTGACGCGATTGACGGCCTGCGTGGCTGGCAGGTTGGATTTACGTCTGACATTTGGATGATTTTTATATGAAAGGAACCACACTTCTATGTCGAAAATGAGAATTAAATTATAAGAAGGAATCAAACAGTGGAAGTAAAGGAGAATTAAATATGGTCTGGGCTAGATTTTAGTGTTTAATAATATTTATATGTAACTTTAAATACATTTTCCAATTTATATAATGCCGATTACTGATCAGACTTAATCAGACTTGAAAATGTAATCGTAAACTTATATAATAATATCACAAATTAAATTCTGATTGTTAATTTAATCTTTAGTACACAAGAAACCTATCTATTGTTAATTTTTCATAATTCCTTGCAGTGTTTTAAGAAGCTTAACGAGTCTTAGGTCCGATTGCACCAATGTTACTTTGACTTCAAGCAAGACTCAAAACTCTCTCTGTCTTTCTTTTGCTTTAAAATGAGACGGAGAGAGTCTTTTGAGTCTTGCTTGAAGTCAAAGTAACGTTGATGCAACCGGACTTTAGATCTATTCTTTATCGAAAAACTTTCTGAACTAGTGTACATCAATGCAATAAGTTGAGAAACAAATATAATAATATTACATAATTTGTTATACTTCACTTATTTCACGCGTGCACCAATTCAGAAAGTTCTTCGATAAAGAATAGATCTAAGATGTTAATAAGCTTCTTAAAACACTGCAAAAAATTGCAAAAAATATAATATCCCAACCAGTATTTAATGTATTTAGCTTTTCTTAATTATTTGTTTACTTTTTTTATTTGTATAACAATTTAAATTTGCTTATTAAATTTAACTATTAATTTTTTATTCATATTTATTTATATAGTAATCTACAGATTACTTTATTAAATTAAAAAATTAAATTAAATTACAGCCTTTTTTTCTTTCATATATTATATAAAAAAAAATAATGAGAGACATAAACTAACGAGCATAAGCGCACAGACTCACGTGTATGAATAATTACAGCGTAAGACGATTAAATTTCTTAAATGGATAAATGTATGTTTGCGTTTTAAATTAATATCTTCAGTTAAAAATGAATTAAACTGGCTATCAGATAACCTCCATCGCGATGACACTATCACCACTTGCGGCTTGGATTTCCCGTTGCATATCGAATGTATCCAGAACATAAGCTGAGACAAGAACATCAGCACAATCGCTCCCAAGGCGACGCCCTGTATATGTAATCCTCCTTTTTATTTTAAAATCGCGGGTACACGCGCGGACCAACTGGCGCTCTCGATTTACCGAGGGGGAAGGGGGAGGGGGGTGGAGGAAAAAAATGAGGAAAAAAAAGGAAAAGTGATCAAAGCAACCTGAAAACGAGAGTCTCGTATCGCTCTAAAGGGACCAGTTTTATGGATGTTTTGCCGCGAAATGTTTTTCCTGTAATGAAAAGGCGAGAAAAGTCCGGAGCTGACCAAAGGGTGATCGGTAGGGAAACGCGAGCAAGGAGGGTTCGACAGGAAGAGAGGAAAGGGACGCTGAAGGGAAGTGCCGGTTGATATACGGTTGGGGACCGTTTTGGTGCTTGTAATACCGGGCGCTACACAACGATAAGGCACGTCTATTATTGGCCGATCTCGTGTGCGTTTTGCCGGGACGCCACCTCTCTCTCCGCTCTCCCTCCCTTTATCCCTCTTTCTTCCGCCGAAGTACATTCCACGTTTTCGTGTATACGCCTTGTGCTGTATACGCGTAGTAAATTTACGAAGGGTTTGCCCCTAAATCGCTGCCGCTGCTGGAACGCAAGATTGGGTGACGGCGTTATTAAATATATTAAGGAGCTTCCTATGGCTATATATATATATACACACACACACACACACACACACACACACACACACACACACACACACACACACACACATGAATTTTCTGACCAATTTCATTTAGCCTCGAACTACCGATCGTTAATCAGATAAAAACAGCGTGATTGCGTCATTTTGAAATATGTTAATACTCGATAATTAATTTTTCGTATAAGGTCCCGGGATAAATTTCATTTAGAAAATTTCGGGAATTATTTTGCATATATCTCTCGCTTCAATAAAATTCAAATACTTATTTAGAATTGTCGAACGAAGGATTAATCGTAAATATTTAAGTCCAAGTTTTTTTTATCATTTTCTAGTTAACTTTTGATTAGGTTTAATCTGATGATAATGAAAAAATTGTATTTTTCTAGCTATAGTTAATCATTAAACTGGATTTGTAGTGATTAACTATCAAAGTTACCACTACAAAATTATTAGACTACGCTTAGATTAGTGATTCATCATCGTAGCTAGAAAAACAATTTTTACATTATCAAGTTAAATGAAGTTCAGTTCAAACCACAAGTTAACCAGATAATGAAAAACTAAATTGCCGCAATAGAGAAATTATGTAAAAATGAATTTCGTATTCCACGTCGATGATCATAATAAATCGGGATTCTCGTAACTTGAACGTGGTTGCGAATCCGTGACGATCGGCAATGAATCTAGACGTTATCAGTTACGCGCCGGCAGAGAAACAGGCAAGTTGTTCATGTCGATGGCTTTTGATATTTATGCGCGATGTTACTGATCGGACAGCCGATGATGTTACCAGGTACTACCGACAATGAGCGAGCTCTTAACTCCGACACATCAAGCATAATACGAGACGGGAGAGGAGGATGTGGGTACTGTTAGTCGGTCAATCGTAATGCCTTTCGCAGAAACTCAAGACTTTGTTGCACGCAAGCACCTTACACCCACGTGATTTCAAGCCATCTCCGAGAATATATTCCCTCCGATGCGATATTTTTGTAATCGTAGGCTTGCACGTGCGTCACTGAATTTTACGAGGTTTACAAATATAGAGATTATACAATATAATTAAATTTCTTCTTTAAAATGATGCCGTGGATGGATAAGTTGAGCTGTAAAACGATTCATTTGCTTATTTGAGGAGAGTAAGAGATACATTTTTTATGAAAGGTAGTTACCTTGATATTTTAAGAAAAATTGAGCAATTTTCGAGCGAAGGGGAAATTTATGCAAATTATTAATTCAAACAATATATATCGTGTTATAAATTATAAGAGACTTGATGGATAATCTTGTTGAAGTTTTACGACTGTAGAATAAAAATGTGTCTTTTGGGGCAGTTTTTTCGCGTCTGTCGTGAAATTAGCTTCTCGAAATCCATGACCTTTCCAAAATAAGCGATTTTATTATGTAGACAAAGAAAGGCCACTCGCAATTCTCTTTTAAAGGGTTTCGGGAGAAGGCAAATCGTCAGAAGGGATAATTTGTCGCGATTGTTTCTCTATCCTAAGCTAAAAGCCCTAAGGATTCGCGACTCTTTTGATTATGAATAGGCGAGATTGGCAAGGGAGGGTCGCGAAAATAGCCCTGTAACCCCCTCTAAGGGACACAAAATGAAAGAGTCAGAATTAAAGCTCTCCATTCTACGTACTAGCTTCTGCGAACGTGCCAATGAATTTCTATTCTACGAGTTTGAGTTTCGAATGTTAATTCTCTAATATCAAAATATATATACATATATCAAGAATGGAGAAATAACATTTTTATATTCAACAAACACCAGTAAAAAATGTGACAATGGAAAAGAAATGAGAAATATTACATGTCACACAAATGTCACACAATAATTTTTAAGTAAATTCTTTTTCCAAGCCTTTTTCAACGAAATGACTTGGAAGCTTCCGTTCTTCGCAACGTAACTGCATTCCCACGACTTGTCAGTCATAAAAATGTTATTATAAAATGCATGCCATCCTGTACTCTTAACGTCGGCCGATCCATTGATTTACGCCCTCTTTTAATTCCATCTTCGTTCTCTTTCTCCACATCCCTTTCTCCCTGCGTTTTCCTACCGGCCCGCGGGGTACACCAGCGGCATAAGGGTGTTACTATGGTGAACGAGGTCAGTTGTTTATTTGTTCGTCCCAAAATGGAACGCGTCCATCGCAGTCTGATTTATCGCCCGTTGCAAAACTTTAATGCGTTTCGGTTCGGAAGAGAACTCTAAGGAGGGACTTCCTCTTCGAGTCCACTCTCGCGAGCCAATGTGTACTTTGTGTCCGCCCGAATGGCCTCGAAAGGAATCGTTATTCTCGCCGAAGAATTATATCCGAGTCGTTTATCTTGATTCGTGACGATACCTCGATTTTCAATCGTGTATAACGTAGACCCATAAAAAAAATGACGTCGTATATTTTTATTAAGGAAAGATCCACTTTAAATTCGAAAGGAGATTTTGTAAGTAAAATACACACCTGAGATCTTTCGTATCCTTTAACTAATGTCATAAAAATAAAATAAATTGACAAGTGTAAATCTTTGGTTATGACCGAAAATAAGTTATTTTTCTTTTAATTAATTTATTCTCGGTCTAATATAAATTATAAATGAAAATCTTTGGATTATAACTAAAATATTGTTGGTTTAATTCTGCAGATTTTTATTTTACAAATCTGTATCAAAAATAAAAATAAATATGTTGTAAATACAGGGGACGATTTAATCAAAATATCTAAAAATTTAGCTAGATATAGATTTGAAAATAATATTATTGGACCATCAAAATAATTATGTAGGATGCTCAAATTAATTGCTAGAATGTTAAAATTGTTTGCAGCATTATACTCATGTTTGAGTTTATTCCCATGTAATTATTTTGATGGTTCCACAACATTATTTTCAGATTTGTATCTAGCTTTTTTAGATATTTCAATAAAATTGTTTTTTCCATGCATAGATTCGAGTCAATAAAAATGTATATTAGCAGAACTGTTACAAATTCTTCATTTTAAAGTTCCATAGTTTTTCCCTGATTGATAAACTTTCATGATTTTCAATATTTTGAAATTTTTTATTTTTCGTTCTGATTTGGAAATTGTAAATGTCTTGTTAATATATTATTATCATAGCAACGTAAATTATTATCAATGTTGCTGACTGCTAGTATTTTTAATTATTAAAATGCTACATTGAAAGAAAAGATTGGCTGAATATGGCATAGCATTTTTTTGCAGCAGTCAATCTTTTCTTTCAATGATCCCAAAACTGCGAAGGCGTGACGTACGTATATTAAACTTCTTCAAAGCTAAGAATTCTAATTTTCCAGAAAATTTTCCTAACCCTTCCCTGACCGTTTTTGAATTTCCTGATTTCTCTAATTTCCAGTTTTGTAGTAACCCTGATTAGTAATCCGATTGATCAAAATTTTAAATGCTTCCGAGCGTGAAAGAGGATTACTTACGTCCTCTCTGACACATGCATCGCATTCTTAGGTCGTGTTCCGAATGTTCCGATATACTGTCAGCACTGAAAGTCTACAGTATACGTAATGTAAACTATAGGTTTCCAGTACTGACAGTATATAACGGAATATAGTCTTAATAGGCAATAGGAAATGAAAAAAACCAGGATGCCGTGCATCAGTGGATTCTACCCTAAGTGAATGGCGCACGCATGAGTCGGGGTGAATGCATGGTCTAAGAGGATGATGTAAAAGGGTTCGACCCACGGTACGTCGCCTCGAGTGAGGGTGGTTTTCTACCAGGGCCGTAATCAAACGCACCCACTTCGATGATTTTTTTTCTCCTCCCTGCACCGTCTACCAATGACATAACGAATCAGGCGAGACGAATTGATTTCGTCATGAGTTTCGAAGGCATATGATATGCATTCATTGCGGTGGTATTGCTAGCGAGAGAAATAATAGAGCTATTATTTTGTGGGGCCATTAGGTCGTCATTCTATGCATTAAGTAGCGGCGAAATTTTATACATCGCGTGATCCGAGTACAGATAAGTCGCGAAAGACAGACATCGCATAAAATACAGTCATTATCGCAGATTATGGTAAAATATTGTTTATGAGATGTACGATGAATGTACAATGCCAGCGAAAGCGACAAGTCTTATTCATATTCAAAGCTGCGCGTAGCGATTTATCAAATCATGAAATATGCATTAAAATCATGTATATGTACCACGATACAAGTGTAATAAATATCACAAGAATCATCTCACGGAGCGTCTCACACAAAGTTTCGCGGAGGATAAACCGTCAATGTTTCGATAGCAAATATTTGGCAAATAATTTCGACACGCGTTCGTTTGTGTCGCGCATTTCAAAGGGATGAAAAACGACAGAGACCGGCCCGGCCGTTGTCGCACGTCACTGATGAATAAGGGTTGACTGGCGGAAGTCGGGATGGCTGCCGACCGTGGGAGATGACAAGAGCTCGGGGGGTTGCTTTGATTGCGATTCAGGAATTAATTAACGAGTCTGAGCGGGATCCAGTCGCCGGGAAATCTGACGTGACTACCGGCAACGATGCGAGCTTAAGGTAGATACGAGGAGCCGCCCATGATGTGCACGTACCACTCGGGAGAAGGGCTCACTGGCAGATAATTAATAATAGGCATTATTCGAGAGATCGAGTACAAAGCTCTCAGACACCGACGATGGACGGGGGGGGGGGGGGGGGGGGGGTGGGTAAGCAGGG
>NW_011627046.1:3662082-3792667 GCF_000204515.1 Acromyrmex echinatior | reverse complement strand
AAAAGTGGGAGTTAGCGGGGGAGAGGGTAAAAAGGCGTCCAGCCCCGGGGGGGGGGGGGGGGGGGGGGGGAGGGAGGGGCTGTTACGACTGGTCAGTTTGTCGAAAACTGCGAACGTTTTTGTGCGAGCAATATCACTCGATTTAGTCGCCGTAATATTACGCGTTTTATTATAGACTGTCTATAGACGGGTAGAGAGCTAAAAGGTGATATATCGACTTTGTAACTATTTCCGTAACCCGTGCTAGACAGGGGCTGCGAGACGAAGGGAAAAATGCGAGACAGGTCTGTGTGAATAATGTGGAGTAAACGCTCCTTGCTCTTATTTAAGTTGACTCTTTTGCTATGCAAACCCGGTATTTTGTGGAATACGTATGAAAACAATCACACTTGCGATACACCGACGACTTAACGTCGTCGAAGTTAAAATAACCGACTTTCACGAGTAAGAGTTCTGGTGTTACGCTGATATTACGAAAGCGTAGATGAAAGGAGTATTTGTTTAATCTCATTTCTCTCTCGATTCATCAATATCGTTAGTCGTAAATCTTTCCCGTCACGAGGTCTTTTCTTAAAGATAGAGCAATCGTAAACTTTAACGTAGAGTAAACGCTGATTGTGTTTGAACTCTACATGGAAATTGGTTGATTAAGGGTACGAAATAATCACCGATTTGTTTCTGTTCGAGGAAGAATTTTAATGTAGAGTAAGCGCTGATTATGTTTGAACTTTACAAACGGAAATTATCTAATCAAGGACATAGAACGATTACCGATTCCTGATCAAGAAAAAAAATTTTAATTTTGATGTGAAGTAAGAGCCGATTGTATTTGAATTTTATACGGAAATCAGCTGATTAAGTGCATAGAATGATTAGCCATGTTGGAGAAAGAATAAGTGAAATGAATATGAGCCAAACGGAATAAGCGTGATAGAACTCGGTTTACGATGTGTAATCTCTGATTAAACGCAGGCCTCTATCGCATCGGACCCCGTTCGTGTTTAGATAATTAGAACGGAGCTCTCACTCCCGGCACTTCAAAGGGAATCATCCCGCTCGCTTGTCAGGCCCGAGCACGATCGATCGCGTTTTGAAAATAAACTCGTTCCCGCTTTTATTGCAAGCGTGATGCATGCAGAACGCGTTTGCGGATCTCTTTTTCCATTTGACGTGTATCGATTGAGGAACGAGATCGATATTGATCGACGTTGATTATTGTTTGACGGATAATTATAGTTTCGCCAATCCCTTTGACTATTTCTAACAAAAGCTCTTTCTTTAAATAATTTCCGATTCAGGAAATATGAATAAATCACCAATTATATTTCATAAATGAGAGAGAGAGAGAGAAGGGCTACGAATTGGATTGTGTAGATTATTCAAATTCTTTAACACACATATCTACGTGAAATATATCTCCTCGACTACAATATTCTATCAAGGGGCGACACATTTCTTAGAAAAGGCAGATATTAAAAATATTTTAACAACGAATTCGCAGACATCAACAAGTGGCGTAAGTTGTTCCCGCGATTTATTCTTGTCTCTCGAATGTTCCACTCGGAAGAGTCGTCAGATTGTCTCCCTTCTCGTTAATTCTCTGTCTTTTTTTTTTACACTCATCTCGCAGTAACGCCGACGTTATTTCGTAATTTTCGTCGAACGCGATCGATGTCGACGGATCAGGCCGGTCGCAACAGAGGCGTTCTCTGTTCGCATTTAAAACGGGGTTCTCACACTCGCGTAAAATCCTTCAAATATTGGCCTATGCCAGTGACCCCGCTGGATACACGAGTCTCCGGTAAACCGAGATACGAGCCGTTCGAATAAGGGACACATTGTTGTCGGGAATCGCGTGACGTGAGCTTCGAGAGTCGAAGAATCGCGAAAGATGCCATATGCGCCGGCTCTCTATTTTGTATGACATATGCCGGATAAGAACTGACGTACTCCACATTCTACGCGGCACCTACAATATTTTAACAGCATGGACTGTACTCGTAGTCGTACTCGACCGTTTGACAGCTCATTTCTCTCGCAAACACTGCTCTATTTCTGAAATTTAAACTGGCAGCATCCTGGAATATGCATAACCGGAAGTTATGGCAATTAAATGGCATTCCGCAGCGTATCTTTTCATTTCCACGGAGTATTTTTCTGTCCTGTTGTAACATTAATGACAAGTTAACGAGCTTCGTTTGTGCCGGTTAAAATGAGAAATTCTCAAAATTAAGATAGTTATGAACTATATTTCAAGGTCCATTAATGTGAAAGGAATCATTATTGTAACGATGCAACGCACTTGATGAGTCACGATAAGAGCAGCACGTGTGGACATTGACGAATGTATTTGGGCAATTGTATATTCATTGGGTAGGCCTTCGGTATAAAACCGCGTCGACGGGTAACCTACTCGAGGAGATATCCGGAAAATATTTATAGACCTCCGCGTCAAGAAAATAAACGCTCCTTCTGGGAACCAGCGAGTTATGACGATTTAAGTGCCCATTTCAACGGGGTGCCGAGCATTGCCGTTACGACGCTGGATGTCGATCCGAGTTTCGTCTATGTACTCGCTTTCCTCCGAACTCGGCCGCTCGCGTGTACAAATCTATACGGAAGATGAATTTATAGCCTTTCTCATTCTTTCCCACTTCATCGGCCTGAAGCGATTCCAGCTCGAAAGCGCTCAAAAGATATATCGATTTTTAGAGAGTTGAAGCCGTTAAGTTACTCCATCAAAACGATCTCTGAGAGTACTATACTCATAAAAAATTGAACCAAAGAATCAAAAACTGATTCTCAATTAATCTAGCCTTTAATGTGCCAAATAAATCGCAATTGAAAAAATTATTCCTGCGAATTCTATTTAGCACGCATTGCCAGAATAGATGGGTCCATATTTTAAATCTTATAATTTTTCCTTAAAGTAAAATTTATTGTAATTCATTATACTTTTTGTATGATAATATCAATATTAAGAATTTGACAAATATAATAATTTATTATGAGAATCTTTTGGATTCGCTGAATCAAATTTGATATCAGAAATTCAAAATGACAGATCTAATATAGCAGCTTGATAATCGAGAAGATGTATTGTTCGTGAAACTAAGATATTTTTAACGTCGAAAAATAATCAAAAAGTATATAAAAGCTTTGAAAACGTATGGAACAAAATGACAAATAAAATAAGACATGTACAGGGTTGGCCATATTCGACGGAAAGATCTGGCAACACTGTAACTTTTGACAGAGATGATTTTTAAAATGAACAGCAAAAAATGTGTTTTTTTTCCCATGATTGAAAAAAAAAACATCTTTCCGTCGAATATGGCCAACCCTGTAGATATACTACAATATATACAGAAGCAATGAAGCGCGAATAAAGTTTATTAATACATAAAGACAAAATGTAGGTTTTATTTGCTAATATATATAGTCGTTGATAACCATCAAACGGTTAATTTTAGATTAGTATTAGTATTACGAGTTCGGCAAAACAAATATTAACAGTAAGAGCAAGAAATTGCAACATAAAAAATAGAATAGCGTCACTATATTGGCGTATAAACTTTAATACTGCAAGGTAGCAATTTAATTACTTATTTGAGTATTAAAAGCACCTGTTTCAATACTCAAAATATAATTAACCACTAACTTTTAAATTGGATTTCCGTAAGGGTATCAGGACACGTCAACTAAGATATATATGCAATATATATTCAAATTTTCTTAATGAATTAGAACATATGAATCGATAGGCAAGTCGCACCCCGCGAACACGCTGTTGGTATCGGGCGATAAATTATGAAAATCCAGCGAAAGAGGAAGAGACGCGAGTTCGCTCTAGGTGTCCGCCAACGCTTTACTTCTACGCGACCCAGTTCGAGAACTCGATCGAGAACTCTGACGCAAGAACGCGAGACACCCGGCGACATACGCTTGCCCCGACATAATCGATGTCGCGTCATTGATTTTCGTCGATAAGCGTAAAGTGCGTCCGCGCGATAGATTGCGGCACGTTCGTGCGTTCACGTGTTTGTCATCAGCTGCGGGAGCTGACCATCACGCACTCGCGTCAATGACATACATATGTATCTTATATACTTCATACAACACGCGTTTCTTTCTCGACGCAAGCTGCTGCAGCAACGTCTTCGAAATGAGATAAGACCGGGCGAACCTCTTAAGAGCTCTAATGGCATTCAAGTCATCCTTCCACGAGAGCGCTTTGAGGACGCTGTTTCGAAGTCGCGTGTGTATTTGAAACAACTCGCGACGATGCTAGAGATTGAAAGCTGCGCAACTACAATTACGGTGAATAATATTGACACAAATTCTGACGTTCGTTTTAACATGAAAAAATAATACAAACTTGATTTTATGTTAGTCGTCGTAAATGTCGTAAAAGGATTTTGCTAAAATATATACTAAATTTTAATAAAAAATGGTTTAAATAGTAGATACTAATATGACATTTATTTACGGAAAAAAAATATTTGCTAGATAAAAAAATAATAATAAAAAATCAAATTAATAGTTCTTGTACCAAATAAATATATGTTTACATTTATTAAACTGGCATTATCAAAACAAATATTTATCAAAATTTAGTACAATTTTCTTTCGGTGTAGATGCAGATTCAAAAATAATTTTATTCAAAAATAATTTATACTATCAAAATATATACATATAATTAAATAAGACGCTCAGAACTGATTGCTAAAATTTCCACTATTGTCAAACTTTTGCAACATCCTACGTAATTATTTGATGGTCCAAAATTATTTTTCAGATCCGAGTCTAGCTAAATTTTCCTAAAGATACCTAAAGATACCTAATCAAAATTCTTTCCGTGTAATTTCATAGAAAGTAGGAGAAGACACCGTCGCTTTAAATACAGAAATATATTTCGTGTACAGTCGCTCTTGCTTATTCATGATAAGTCGTAGAAGATTAACGATGGCGATTTAATGTCATCCAGATATTTCTATTACTTATGTGAAGTCCTAATTTCGAATTCTATATCGTCTTTTAGATTACGCTCATGATAGCATGATTTATAACGCTTAACGTTAATCAATGTCGATGTATAAGCAGTCAACCACGTCGACAGCCACGCGTTCGAAGATTGGATATCGTTAACGCGACTATGATGACGCGTCCATCGCGCAGGTTCGGCCTAATCGAATAATTTCGATCGGTACCAGAACCCGATCGGTGAACCTGATTTATGATATCCTGTAATTAATCCGGGTCGGCCACTAGCGGGAGGAAGAGGAATAGAAGGGAAGGGAGGGAAGGGGGAGGAACAGGAGGGCTGTAGAACCGTTGCGACCATCGTGTAAGGCCATCGTCCCAGGTATCCCCCAATGGGCCACTAATGATCGTACCTACGATTAATCAACGGCGTATCGCTCACATAAGCAACATCGTGTGCGCCCCGTATGTCATCGCGGGCTCGTTCACGCCGTTCGTACGGCAGCCAACTTGGAAGTCAAAACGAGCGCCGTGGAAACGCCGCTATACTAATTCCCCCGAGAACCCCGGCGATACAGGCCGGATTTATGGTCGAGCTCGTACTGGGAATTTTCGGGGGCGACGCGGCACGAGAAACACTAGCCTTCGTCGTAATAGACGTGCATCGTGGTACATGTAAATTTATACGACGAGAGAATACGAGTTCGACGATAGAGAAATCACCGGCCTGTAATGGGCGCTTTAGTTTGATCGGTTCATCCGACGGCCCCCTCGACGAAACTTGCTCGCGTACTCCGATACGAGGAAGGATATTCGTAGATTTCTGAAATACCGTGTACATTGGAGATCTCTTTTTAACGTTCACGATTTCATTAGAAAAAGGAAAAAAAACGAGAGCGCGGATTGCTTCATGCGATCGTATATTAATAGCTTGTTCCGTACGATTTGTATCTCGCTAGGAGAATCTACAGATCTATATATTTACGGTCGTTAGATCTAGAGATTGTCAGATCCGTATGTTTATAGACTAGTGATTGCCAGGTCTATAAATCAATTGATAGATCTACGAGTCTCGCTCTCCTTCGTATTACGCATAAGGACAATGATCTCAGAAATCGAACACACAATATATTCTCTTGCTTCTCTCTCCTCGATTTCTTTCAATCTTATTTATGTGTAAATTATGCAGAGAAATGTAAATAAAAGAAGTAAAAAGCGTGAAAAAGCGAATTATAAAGCGTAATCAATCATACGTGACCCTGGAATTTTTAATAATTCTCGGACTCCCAGATTCTTGCTTTCCGAGAAATTTAGATTTGTTGTTTCTTCTAATTATCCGGTTCACGTTGAGCGACAAATAATGCGTGTATTTCGTGCAGGATCTCGCGTTATTGTATCTCGTGACACTCGTTACATGCTCGTTACAAGCCAGTCTTAATAGTAAAATAAGCTTTTCGTGTTAAGCGTGAATGCGAGGGACTTTCACGACACGAGGTGACTGATGTCCCGTTTCTCGGAAGGTCCATTGACACTGTCCCATTAAGTAGACGGACGACAAAACAATTTAACGTTAATTAATGTTGCGCCGGCGGGTCCTCGAGTGTAGTTTGTCGCCTCGGAAAATGTTAATACAGCCGATGTGCGCTATCCTTTTTTTTATCTTTATGGATACTGCTTGATTTCAGTATTTTCTAGTTTATACAGTAAATGTATTAAATTAGTTGCACAATTGTTACTTATCGTCATTATTATACAAATGGTTATCAGAGACGCAGATATTATTACGGGAAGAATATTTTGCTGAGGTATGTAAAAATGTAGCTGCATACAAATCTAAATAATTTTGTTGGATCATCAAAATAATTATGTAGAACGTTTACGAGTTAGTTACAATGCTGCAAAAAGTTTGAACATTCTAGCAATTAATTTAAGCGTCCTTCATAATTATTTTGGTCCAAACAAAATTATTTTCAAATCTGTATCTATAGTTGAAGTTTTTTTTAAATACATTTAGCAAAATCGTTCTTCCCGCACAGATATTATGACGTAATAACAAATATTAAAATTTCTAAAAAAAGAAATTTGTACAAACAAAAGTACTATTTTTTTAAAATACTTTAAATATTTTATTAAAAATTCCTATAATGCGTTGCGTATTAATAACGATTTCTCTGTGAAGTTACGGAACTTTAGTTCTACGGTTTCATCCCTGCTCGATCGTTTTTTTTTTTTTGTACTTCGAGTCAAACGGATTTTAAAGGGTCGCCGACAGATGCCCGGGTTTCAAGAGGATCCCGACTGAAGGAGGCAGACGCGCACGAGGAGGAGAGCGGATCTCGGAGCCGACCGGTCGACGCGGCATGAGGAGCGGATCGCCGGCTGGTCGGCGAGGCAGGTTCGCACGACCTTAGCGTTTCAGTGTTTGCCCACAAATCGACAAGAACTGGTCGGTGCAGGTTTTTCTGGGCGGTAACGAACCAACTGCAGTAGGTCGGCCGCAGTAGGG
This sequence comes from Acromyrmex echinatior, assembly GCF_000204515.1. The sequence continues at coordinate 3,785,177 of NW_011627046.1, read as the reverse complement.
ATCGCGGTGAAGAGATGGCGAAGGCACTCTTGAGTGCAGATGCCGGGAGGTGGCCTTGCCCTTCGGATGCAAGGCTAGAGTTCATGAGCGGTCTCCACTTGGTGTGCATCGAACGATACACTCGATACGCATTAACTCCGCCATAGTTTTCGAGATAAGACCATTCTCGATTATTGTACGGCGGCTCGAAGGGAACCCGGAAATTCGTGGTTCTAGGAACTCATGTTGAACATCTTCAGGATTTCAGTATCTAAAAACTATTATGTCAGGGATTCTAGCGCATAAGCGTTAACTAGCCTTGGGGTTTATTCCATGTATAATAACGGTATTCTAGATGATTATAGAGTTTCTAGATAAACAACTTATTTTCTCAGTCTTTAAAAATTAATAATAAGTTAATTTAGACTGTTATATGAATAATTTCCATTTCCACAGTAGATTAACTTTTAATTTTAGTTCAACTTGCTCTTCATTTTTTTCTAATTTCTAAAAAAGAGATGAAGAGAGTTACTTGAACTAAGATTAAAATTGAACTACATTGCCGGACTTGAAATGCAATCATAAACTGAAGCTGAAATAATTATGTCTCACAATTAAATAGATCGTCGATTTGATAATTATGCTATTAACATTTTAAAACAAAAATATATTTAAAACGAAATTTTATCGTGAAAAATAAATTTCTAAAAATTAATATAATTTTATAGCACAAAAAGTTAAAAAATAATTAAATCAAGCAATTTAATATATTTGATTTCTCAAAAATATGAAAAATTAGTAAATTACACAAGCATTTTTAAATTAACAAGATCTCAGAAGAATTATAAGTTCTAAAAAAAATGTTTTATATTTTTAAGATTCGCGAACGGATTTTACTCAAAGATATTGACATGCATTGCACAAACAAATAGATGCATTTGTATTTTACATGCAGTATCCTGCATGTAACGTCTTTAAGAAGTTTTAAAATCCATAGCTCAGTAGACTCGAGCGGATCAATGCGTCCGGAGTCTCAAGGACTCCGAAGAAGGATCTGAAGATCCCAAAGCCAGTCTCTACTTCGCGATCGGTCGAAACTCGCTTCGCCTATCAGCTCGCGTTGGATGTAAGCGCCGCGTGCGATCCGGCTCGAACTTCGAGATCCTTCAGCGCGATTTCTTCGTCGGCACAGACGACGCGGTGGTCGTACTTGTTATAGCTGCATCGGCCCTGATCCACCGAGAGAGAGTTCCGTGCCGCCTGCGAGCAGGCGACAGTGCCGTCGTTGCATCGGCAGTAAGAACGACTCCGGTCCGCCGGAGGTCGTCGCATCGGTAGTTAGCAGGTCTGTCGTTTGTGCAAACAGCCTCGACGCTCTGACTCGTGTGAGTCATCTTCTCTCAGAGGCTGCTGCGTGTACTTTCGATCGCCGTCGGAGTGCCTCCGGCGGGCGCGACGCCTCATTCGTCGCCGTTGTCGCCGTTGTCGCCGTCGTGGCCGTCGTGGCCGTCGTGGCCCGCGGGTCGATAAACTTCGTTATCGCTCGCTCGTAATTCGTTCACCCGCAATTTAAAGGTGCAGTTCGACGCTCGAAGCGCACATGCGGTATCGTGTGGAAAAGAGAGAGGATCGAAGAGAGAGGATTCTTATCACAATAAATAACTCGAGAGATCAAAAAGAGCCTTTATAACTAGTATTCATAGTCGATTCTTATATTTAAGACTGTCTTAAGTACAGTCTTAAAATGTCACGAGCAATCAAAGGGCCTTATTAATATCTTAAGGGATTACTTAATCCTTAACTGGTATCGTGAAGAAACTATCAATCTTGGAAACGTTTTTATTATATCTTTTTAATGTTTAGACTCTCATTTACCTATTTTTAATTAAAACTAAAAATAAGTATTGCATTGATTTTTATTTAAAGCGTAGTAATTAATAGATAGATGGAAAATTTGATACTAGTCCAATGGATTCACGACAGTTAAAGTTTAAGATCGGTCTTAAATAAGAACGAACTGTGAATCTACGATATCAAATTGCAATAAGGAAATTATAATAATTAAATTTGTTCTAGTAATTAATAATGTTATTAATTTCCTGAGTAATGATTATTCCGTAATAAAAGTAAATATATTACAAATACGTTTGCGTTCTCATTTGATAAGACAAGTAATATAACGTAATTTACACAAGCTTTTATCAAGTTATCAAAGAATTCTGTTACGGCTCTGTGAAACAGTTATAATTTGAATGTTGTTAATAATTAATTCTTAAGTGCGTTAATTGAAACCTCGACTGCAGGTGCGGCTTGGTAAAAAATCTTGATTGAACTTTCTCTAGCGGTACACTTTTAAGTTTGTATCGACAAAAATTGGAGGTACACATTGAAATAAAAACTTTACATTAATTACTAAAAAATACAAGTACCATTTAAATGTAAGAGGAAAAATAATATCTTGAAATCCAGAGTTTCCCATTGCGGGGAAAAAAATATACGATTACCTATCCGATCTAGACTCTTAATATTTATTTTATCTATATGATAATATCGGAACTGATATTTCATGATATGAATAATTTTATTGCTGTCGATTATTGTTTCTTTAAAAATAGTCGAAATTCTGGTATAGTATAGTACAGGATACATTTTTAATGTCGAGACGTACACGAGGATACGTAAGAGAAGTCTTGGATCTCCAGAAGAAAAGTACCACAAGTTCGATCAAATCGTTATATGTTCATTATTATCTGTCTTTCATATCTCGTGCTAATAAGTCGAGAAAAATATATACGAATAAGAATATAGAAAAAAATACCTCCTATTAACTTGAAATGACATTGTTATTTAGAAATTAGTACCTCGAATTTAGGAAGTACTACACGATACAGAGTTAAGAGCGTATACACGTTTATATCGTTTTTCGCAAGATTGCGGGCTCTTCTACGAGAAGTCGCACCGGTGCCGTAAAACACTGAGAACTTGTTGACAAATTCGCACTCTCAGCGGTCGTCGGCCGAGTGAGCGCGTTCGACCGAGAATATGAGTCACGATGAGTGAAGGCACGTCGAGTTCCACGACCGAACATGCGACGTATTTACGCGCGACACTCTCTCGCCCGCGTTATTATCATCCCGTTGAATATTCTCCTCCTCACCTCGTCGCTTACTTTCATTCAAATTGGCACGGAAGGATCGTACGAGGTCGTTCGCATAAAATCAGCATAAGTCGGCCGCGGCGGCGACGAAGAAAATTTGCGTCGCGCTGATTGCACTGCTGAAGAAATCGCGATACGAATACTATGATAATCGAATAAGTTTATTGCATGTGTAAAAAAATCAACTACTATTTGTTGCTATCTTAAGAACGCTTCACCGATATTTTAAAAATATTTACACAAACGCGCCGACAGAGAAGATTCTTGCCGCGATTAAGATTAATGTCGTTGTATTTCAAGTTTTATATATCGTCCCGAAAATATCACATGATCAATTCGCACACGAAAAAGCAATTTTACTAAAGAATCTAAAAATTTAGCTCGTTAAATTTATAATGTCAAATAATCAATTTAAGTTATTTTTAATCATTTTTATACGTGATCGTTGTCACAATGTCATTAATTTTTAATTCAATAGAGTTAAACAATTTAACTAAAAAAAGAAATGTATTAAATTTAATTCAAGTTTAGTTTATTATTAAATGCATATGTTAATATAATCGTTATTTATTCTCAAAAGAACTACAGAAATAGATTGACTTATTTTGATGCACATGAAAGCTAAATATATATAAAATGTACATACATTCATACAGAAATATTTAAGCACTAAAGTCCGCTTTTATCGAATATAGGAATTCTCTTATTTACTTTTCATTGGTGTCCAATTCGTATCATATTGTACGTATCATAAGCTGGTTGTTAAAACATTTTGCGGCATTACTATCCGAGTTTCATACATAATTATTTTGATAATCCAAGAAAATTATTTTCAAGTCTATTCTCTAAACTCTTTGGAGTGGAATTTTACTCTAAAAAAATGAAAAAATTGGGCTAGAAAAAGTGTGGCTCAATTTTCAATCTTTAGAAATGATATTTCGCTGCTCAGAGTGAGATTCATTTTAAAGAATTTAGAGAGTAGCTCTAAATTTTCAGATACTTCACAACAAAATCGTTCTTTCCGTGCAAAATCAAAATAAAATTTAATTAGCCAATCTAATAAATTCCTAAAACCATCTGATGTACGCGCAAAATTATACCAACAGCTAATTTAGCCTTGGCCACTTGAGATGTAGCAATGCAAATTTAATCTTTACTGAGAAATAAGGACCAAGTTTTTTCCTACGATATTTCTTCAAGTGTGCCCATAACTGTCTAGCGACCACGGTCATATTATTTACTCTACGTCGGCCGTGTGTGATATGCAAGGTGGAACTGTTTGCGATCTTGTTGCGAGTAGCATAACATATCGCATCACCACTAAAATGCACTCGATGCGCCGTTTAATCGCATATAAGATGTTATTATAGACCCACAAATTTGCATTCTGGAAGATGTTATGTTGACGTATAAACACTTCCGTTTTTTTTTTTAAATAAAAGAAGTATGAATAAAGAATCAGCTTTAACTTTCTCTATCTCTGCTCTCTCTCAAACCAGGTATACAGGTTTAGTTTCTATTTTTATTTTTTTCATTCTTAAATTAGAATATATCGTTCATTTTCCTCATATGTTAATTGCAATATTGTTTACAAAATATGTATACATGAATATAAAATATATATTGTAAACAAAATAAATTTTAATAAATATTTGTTTGAACAGTTCTAAATAAATATATTTTTACTAAATGTAAACTATTTTTATTTGATATAAAAACCATTAATTTAACTATCATTTGTTTTATTGAGTATTTCATTCATTTATTGTAAGTAAATACTCATTTACTACTATTCAAAGAAATATTAAGATTTAATAAATTTTTTCAGTGTATACGAATCTAGTTCCTACTTTTTTTTATTATTTTCATTCTTAAATTAGATTGTATATCACTTTTCCTCAAACGTTCGTTACCTTATTTATAAAAATATGTATGAAAGTGTATGATATATATATATATATATATATATATATATATATATATGACACACACACGTATATAAATGCATACATGCGTCTGCAATGTATTAAGCTTGGGTCCGTGGGTTCGCTAAGCCCAAATGACTGTGCAGATCAGTCATCCCTGCGGGAACGAACGCTTCCTAGCGTCTTCAAAGTAGGTTTTATCATCTACTAGCGCGAGCGCTATCTTGACGTTAATGACAACGCGCTAGGCTCTCGGATCCTCGATTTGAGATTGGATCAGCTGGCTAACTGGCAAACGCAAGCTGCCTCGAGGCAGCATGAATCGCCAACGCGTTAAAAACATCGGTTACAAACGAGACATAATAAAATATGGGGGACAAGGTATATATGGAATGAGATAAAAATTTAAAGCCTTATGAGATCTTAAATGTACTCTGGAGTCAGAAAAATGTAAAAATGTTGGATACATGACACTCACGCGCGGCCAGTTTAATTTACTTTTACATTATATCATTTGCTATGTAATTTATTTCTTTGTATATTCTTTTCATATTATTAAATTGTCGTAAACCGTGAAACGCGAGGTCTCTTGTAGTCATTACCTTATTACAGTGTTGTATTTTAATGCCATTAGTTAATTCGTTAATGTCGGCCATTAAGTTTACATCTTGACATTATTCTTTATATTTCTTATTCACTATGTATCTTATTTTACGATTATTCATCTCATCTCGACCCCGATTTAAACTGTGTAAATTACGCATCCTCCTTCGCAATCGAGATGTCGCGACCACCCAGTGAGTAATCGTCGGTGCTTCCGATTTTCTTGTTTAATCAGTGACACGAATCCGCGGTTTAGGGACAAAGAAGAAAAACGATGTCACCGTTGCGTATGATTAATCGGATAAATAGTGTTCGATGCGGTCGGTGAACTTGCGAAGAAGGCGTTACGATCTTATGCAAAAGTTAGAACTGTATGTTGGAAGTTTCTTATCTGCGCGACGCCAGTTTCCTTCTGAATACACAAAGAAGTGTCTTTAACCCTTTCAGTATAGAGTCTTTATTTTTTAAGAGAAAAGTTCGAATGTGTGTTTAATGACTACCTGTTTCCATACCAGCTGACGCATAAAACTGCAGCATTCACATTTCTGAGAACTGTTTGTATTTAGCAAATATAATAAAACATAATCAAATATAATTAAAAAATATATTCCTGTCTTAATGACTAATCCAAATTTTTTGGGAAAGTTACACGCCTACGGATCCTAAATAATTTTTCTGTTAACTTCTTACACATGGAAAAAAAGGATATTATATATTATTAGTTGACAGTAGGCTATTTAAAAATAATTTTGTCATCTCTCTCTCTCTCTCTCTCTCTCTGAATGACAATAATAATAATAAATGACCCATACTCTTGCTTTAATAAAATATTATTTACTTGATTAATAAATTTGAATTAACAAGATTGTTTTTAAATCTGTTACCAGCTAATGCTGCTAATATATCATTTATTATATTTTTCGTATAGGAAATTAAGTGAAAATTTAATGTAGGATCCGTAGACGTGTAATTTTCCCAAAAATTTATATTAGTGTTAAAGAGAAAAGTATATTTTTATTAGAAAATGCTGTTATCTAATGCCGTTAGTACATCATTTTTTTTCCGTGTATGAAAAAAATTCAGCATCGCTTGCCATGATGCGGCGAGAATTACGCAATGTGTGCGCGACCATTTATTTTTCGAAGTTCGCTCGACACTCGTCCTCGACGTAGAAACGATGTCAACGTCTGCTGAATTCTCGATACAATTGTGGATTATTTGCGCTCCCAGCCGGCGCGGCGTGGCGTGGCAATGCACCGAACGCGCAGACATTTGCCCTGCAACACGAGGTCAGACGGTGACGCGAGGTGCGAATTTATCCTGCGATTCTCCTCTCTTTCCATCCTGGGAGACTAGTGTCGCTGTCTTTTTCTCAACAAACGATCACAAGCATCCGATCGCTGCCCCTTCTCTCCCACGCCTCTGACGACGCGAGTCCGTCCCCTCGATCGACCTCCGGTTTGCTCACGTCGAGCTGCAATGTCGAGCTGAACGATGAACCCAATCCGGAGAGGAGAGTCTGAAGCCGGGAGCTCAACGCAATAACGGATAAATCGAAAATGGCACGGAAAAGGATCCATGAGGAATACCTCACGTGCACCTGAGCGTGGTAGCTGGAACGATTGGCGCAAAACGGAAAATGAACTTTACGAAGCTTACTTCGAGAAATGCGATCTCTTTTTTTTTTCTCTTCTTTAAAATACATTACGATTTCCTGAACTTTCCTCGAGATAATCATTTTTACTCAATAAAAAGAAAGGAGAAAAAAATCTGTCTCTGAAACTCTTGGAGAAATTTCTGCAAGCAATCCCGTGTATGTTACTCGTGTCAAAAAGTTTAACGAACTTCCGCTTATTCCGTGTCTTGTGCCAGACCGTTTAACTCCAGTTACGAATATCACGGCAACCGCGTAACTCTGCCTCGCTCCGTTGACGACAAGAAACTTCGACCACTAGCGCGGTTAATTAACGCTCTCCCGTTAATGGAGCTCCGATCGGCGTATCCATTTAATTACCCTCGCGCTGTCCCGTCGTCTCTATAGGAGTTCGTAATTCTCGGTAAGTGTCTACCTTCCGTCTGCATCACATTATCCATCGTATCTGTCCTGACGCGATTGAGAGCGACAACTCGTGCAAATCTCCCGCAGACGCAGGTTTCGCCGATCAATTTGCGGCAGACAAGGGCGAAGGATACATTCACCAGCAGTTTGAGATCGTGAATTTTCAATTAGACTGCTCTTGCATTTAAATACATGTCCCATTTCTCAATCGTACTCAATCGTTGATAGAAAAAAGAAATGGTTGCAATTACCACGATTTAATTTACAGTCATTTTCAGTGTCAATATATATTTCAGTGTCTATATATATTTTTTAGTAGAACTATAAATATAATTATTATTATTAACACTATAGCAATCATAACTATAAAAATAGAGCTCTTAACTTTAATTATCTTACGATGCAATCGCTGTCACAAATACCAAACGTTTTTCTTTCTTTCATTTCACTGAGAAAAAAATTTATTTATCTAATCTTAAATACATATTTTTTTCAATAATACTAACTAAATTAATTTACAATAAATAAATATTTAATTTAAATATATTTAATACAAAATTACAGTTAAATCACAAATTAATAGTTCTCGTTCACCAAATAAATATACGTTTATATTTAGTAAATATTTACTTTACTGTTAAAACAAACAGTCTGTTTTGCGTAGCTGACCTATTTTCTGTAGTGTACACTTTTGAAACTTAAGCGAGATAAGTATGCTTGATATTTGTAAGTGAGGAATAGAATTCTATTGCAGTCTAGTACAGAAATAAGAAAACAGACCTGAATATTTATTAAAATTTAGTATCTACATTTTTTTCAGTATTCCATATATATATATTTGAGTTATATTTGAAAGAGTCCTCATCAACGAGCAACTTGAAAAGTTCGTAAAAATTGGCATATCCTTAATTTAACTTTTTTAACGATACGAGTATAATCAAAGAGTACAAAAACGACATACGGCTTACTCCGAATCTGTATCGTTCATATTGTGCATTCGTCAACCTAGAAACTTGCCCAGCTCTTACGCAATGCAACGCGCATGGTTCGTAAGTCAGGCTTTGGGGTCCACCAGTACGGTCGCCACGGGTTGCATATCCGGTCGCATGCACGCGTGTACACGTGTCCCGCTAAAATCGGCTTATCGGCCGCGGCGTGACTCGTCAAGCGGGTGAGCGAACGAACGAACGAACGAGAGTGCGACGAGTATGGACTTAAGCTGGTCAGCGCTGCGCTGCGCAGCGATCGACGATCGACGCGCGGCTGGCCGCTTTCGTTTATAGCGCATTAAGCTGTTACGCTCTATTACGGGACAGGAGGAAATAAGTAGTAAAAAAGGGATAAAAATATGAATATTGACCAATCACGCGCGCCGTGCATACGCGCCCGGGGGAATACCCCCTGGAATTGCTCAATTTACTCGTTTCCTTATTTCTACTTCTTGTGCCCTTCCATCCATTCTGTAATGGCTATTACGGCCACGTAGCCGCCGCGACGCGTTCTCTTTCTCTTGCGAGAGAACTATCTCTCGCGATTCTCTCTCTGCGTCTTTCTCTCGAAGCCGAGATCATAAGGACACGTCTTTTACGAGATAGCGACTTCGACGAACGGTCCTGATATTGCCCGATGATCATGACAATTTCACACAGTTTACAATCTCGCGTTGGTTGCTAATTGATTTAATTATAATATTAGAGAAGCACGTCCTGCTTTACGATCGATACTTTTCAGTTTTATATGCGTCATATTACTCGATAATAATAATGTACTTATAATTAGAGAACTATATCTTTCTTCTTAAATAATTATTTTCTATCGATTAGAATTTCTAATGAAAGGAGAGCTGGGAAAATTGCGGACATGGAGTGAACGCGAATATCATTGCAGTATATCATTGAGTAGGTAATGATAACCTCTTATCTCTCATATCCAGTGTATATAATCTGATATACGTTTATTGCCGCACTACAATACATGACCGTAGAACGCATCGTTTAAGAAGCATAAAGAGCATTTCATATTTTTATTATGATTTTTAGAGAAGAATAAGAGAATTTGCGAATATCTAAGAGAAAAGTTAAGTAAAGCCGACAATTATTCATCCATTATAGAAATCTTTATTCGAAAAGTAATGATTTTAAACTACAATAATAATTAATATTTGTATGTCATTAAAATATAAACTGTAATTTCAAACAAAAAATAAAATCGATTCATTGCCGATTCGCGTGGGGATGAATAATTCCAAACGACAAACGTTTTATTTTTTGTTTAAAATTATATTTATATTTATAAATGTTAATTGTAGTTTAAAATCAAATAATTGGAGTATTTTTTTGAATAAAGACAATTAATAAATAATTCTTCCACTCTCCTCTAACTCACATCATTTGATTGAGATCGATACTATTTAAGTATTTTACTTCTATATTGGATAATTTGACAAAATTGGAAAACATGTAAATATACATATAAATATTCGAGATCAAAATATTTCTCAAATACGAGTCTCAATCAGTTGTTTCCTTCACATATATCTTTCAATTTGCTTTCTATGCTTTCCATTTGTAAACGAACGCAGCGACGAAGCAGTAAAAAGCGGACTGTAAAACGCCAAGTGAAAAGCTGCAAAGTCGCTCCGTGAAATAAGGCACCTCGTTCCACAGGCGTCACGTTTTATCAACAAACGTCGAGCAGTCGACGCCGAATGGCATGAAAGACGAGAACGAGCCAGTTTTCCCGAGCTTCGTCGTGGATGTCTCGGCCTCAGGTGCCGGGTAACGGTACACGAAACTATACAATAAAACGAGTCTAGGATGTCGTAAATTCGGTCGCAGCTCTCTCGTGAAAGAATTATCACGAATCACGAGCCATTCTGTTCGGACGACGGAGTACCTCCGCGGCGCGTTTTGTCCGGTAAAGTCGCAGAGCGAGTTTCAATGTCGAGGGATTTGAAGCGGCACCTTTTACAAGCGCGTCCGGTAATTAGCAGGGATTCGATTCGAGCAAACTTGTCGCTGTGATAGTGGCTAAACGCGGGCGTCTCTAATGCTCGTTCCTGGTGAACTCTCAGTGCGTGAGTGCGTACGCACCTCTCTCTTTCTCTCTCTCTCTCTCTCTCTGTCTTTCTTTCGGAGAGGGGACAGGCGGAGAAAGAAAACGTCTAATTAATGGCCGACCCAGTCCTAGTCCGAAGCGTTACGGGATTATGACCAAGCGTCGTAATTGCTCGGGCAAAAGGGTGACTAATAGCCCGCACGGTATATGTGTGGGACACACACGTTCACGCGCGACCTACGCACGTGTCGATAAACTGGCGTTGCGTATACTGTTAAGTAATGCAATTAACGTCTTGCATTGCGATTAACAAAAGTGAGAAGATCGCGCAGAAATACTTCCGACGACATCACCGATAGACCTTCTCATGGGACTCACGCGTTTCTGTAACACGTGCTCTAATTTCTGCAAGGGGAATAATCTAGTGTCAGATTATAAAGGAACGAGAAGCGTGATAAAGTAAACGTGTGTAATTTAACTCTCCGTCAGCTAAGTTGAATTTTGAAAACCCTGTCGCATTTTGATTGTGAATTTTGCCCTTAAAGAAATCTAATTAATTGGCCAATTTATCAAAAGGTAATAAATTAATTACTTATTAAAATGAAGTATTAAAAATTGAAGGCAAATGGAGCACAAGATACATTCGATTTAATAGTTGACGTAAGAAAAAAAATAAGTCCATCGTGGCAGATTTCTCAAAGATTTATTAACGCGTTCTTCAGTACATATCTATAATTTTCGTATCAATGCATTACTGCTCGACAAAGTGTTAATGGCTTTTCGCGACGGGAGAATGCGAAAGAGGCTCTTTCTCATAAGTAAGACGGATCGTTCCTCGCCACTCCGGTTGATTACGTGCAAATATCGATAATTGTGAGAGCGGTGTCGAGAAAACGAAAGGGGAGAAACCCGATGCCGGGTCAATGCCGCCCGAATCTCCAAGATCCGAATGATTTGCGGGTGTCCCGACGTGAAAGGCCAACCGAGGGGTCCGACCGCACAACATTCAAACTTCCACCAGGTTCGTAGGAAGACACACGTACTCGTGTACACACGAGAGAGGGTAGGTGGAGTCCTTGCCAAATCTCTCCTAAGTAAACAGCCGCGCGCGGCAGGTTAGATTTGTTTTCCAGATTAATGCATGGTTAACTGGTCGGGCCTCCGCTTTCCGCTTTCCGCTTTCCGCTCGTCGCTCCGCTCGGCTCTTGTAACTCGCCTGCGCGACCGCTCTCGCGCGCTCCTAACTAAACTATAATTCTTGCCCGTATCTCTCGTCGTAGGAGCGTTTAATTAATACGGTCTAGTGGCGCGGGGCTATTTCCACGAAATCTCGTAATCTATAGCGTACTTTCATGTCGCGAGCGTAATAACGTTTTAAGCGTATCGTCCCACCTCGTACAATCTTGTTAGTAGCCGGCCAACAGTAATTTGCCCGCGTGCGAGCAAACGACACGCTACACGGTCAGCCTGCAGCGATACGTTTTTCGCGAAACGCGAGAGATCGCTTCTTGCTCCCTTTTCTCCCCTTTACCTCAAGTCGAATTAAAATCGCGATGCTCTCGTTCCGGCCCTCGAGCGAAATCGCGTTAAGACTAGTAGCACTCTCCGAGAACTCACTTAACATAAATTACCCAACGTCTTGGGAAAATTGACTGGTAATATTCGCTGCTATATATTGGTTTAAAGTTAACTTGTACATCGGTTACTTATATGCCGGATAGATGTAGATATTTTTTAATAACTGAGAAGGAAATAAGAAATGAGTGGAGTTGTTCGAACTTTCAAGATTACGAATTAAAGAGGAAGATTTTAATGTATTGGAATAATTTTAAAGAAGCTACTATTTTGCATTTATTATCAGTATCTATAATTCGATAATAAATAAAGATAAGGGATAATAATTTCTTTAATTTTAATTTGCTATCACAAGAGATTTAATTGTCAGCTGACATCGTGTTTAACCTTCCGCAATTTAAAGAAGCGCTCTTTGCTAATTTCATCAAATTACTTGAGATCTTTATATTTAGCTCCTAATGAAGGCATCTATTAGATACCTCGCGTCATCACGAAATTTGAGACACGCTTTAATATCGCTCTTTTTAAGACAATAGAAATAAATCAACGTAGAACAGTAGATTTATCATTTACATCCGGTTTGAGTCATTCAATAGAAACAGTTTATAAAAACAGCACTGTTTCTACCATAAATAGCCTAAATCGGCTGAAAGTGACAAATCTACGACTCTACGTCAACTTGTTTCTATTGTCTTAGAAAGAGCGTTATCCAGGAGCGTGCCCCAAATTTCGTAATGTCGCGAGCATTGAACATAACCGCCTTATTGCTGCCGCAGCTCCAATAAATCTGTGGGAAAACGCCGGGTAATGCTAGAGTGTTGTGTCGTGAGTAGACGCGCCGTAGCAAAAGACGGCAGACGATGTTGTTCGCGCAGGCCAAAGCGAGAGAGCACGGTCATAGTCGCCGCGGTGGAGGTGGCGGCGACGTGATGGTAGCGTTGGAGGCGGTGAGGCGGAGACGAGGAGAGATACACAACGCCGCTGGAGGTTAATGCCGCGATCCGGTTCAGGGGGCAGCCTCGGTGTGCCCGCCTGAAAACAAGACCTTCCTGCTTGCCTGCTTACTCGTCTGCTAGCCGACCACGATTCCGTTACTGCGTTTTCGGATCTATATCCTCACCTTGTCCATTAATAAGTGCAAAATTATATAATAAGTGCAGAGAGGTTTTCATATTGGTTCAAGTGTGAAAATTATAATAAAACGAAGTCAGGAATAATAGGAAATAATATGAATAAAAAATTAAATTAACGAATTTAAAGAAAGTAGAAACCTGGACAGATTTCGATTTTGTAAACAAATTTTGCTCTGTAAGAACTTACGCTTTTATGGGATTATATGTGATTGTTAATCGTAGAGGAAAATGTGGATTCCTACTCTGATAATGTAGGCCTTATTTAAAATACTGTTTTAATTAAGAATATCTGTTGTGAAATATTTTTAATTTGTTCTCAGATAGGAATTGAAATTATGAAACAATTGCTGTTATAAATGACCTTTTGTTGACAATTCAGTTTATCACTATTGCGATATATCAAAGTTTCTTCATATGATTTTCAATGTCGTGATTTAAAATATATAAGTAATGATTTTACACTCTGAAGCAATTCTTAAAGGTTATTCTTTTATTACAAGTAAATAAGAATAACTACATTTTGAATTATAATTATGTAAATATGTAAATCTTATAAATGTTTCTAAATTGAGCTCCTTGACAAGTAAGAAATGTGGGCTTTAAAATTTATTGTATAATGAAAAATATTGTAGTATTTTTTGTTAAAAACCTTTGTGGTTGTTCAAAAATGATCTAAGAAATTCCTAGAAGAATTTTCAAAGGGAAAAGATATACGTGGTAAACATTTATGAGAATAAAATCAACACAAGAATATTGCCAGGAGAACGTGTCCATAAAAAGAAACTTTTGAATCTGATAATATCTCAACACATTCAAAATTTTCTATGAATTTAAGCTATTTGGACTTCTCATGGGAAGTTCAAACAGACTTGAGGAAACCAGATTCTGTAAAAATATAGAGTGAGTCCATTTTTCACCGTCACATTTCAGAGAATTGCATCATAAGTGTATTTTACATTAAATTTACATTAATAAATTACCGTTTGTGAGAACATTGACTTAAAGATAATTAAAAAATGAAAAAAATAACAATAAAAGAACAAAGAATAATGGAGGTTCACATTAACACCTTTTTCTTTACTTAAAACTGAAGTAAACGATATCTCACAAAAGGTGTTTCAGTTATTCATTGTGACTTTTACTTTACGTTTGTTTATCGAAGAAGATCGAAGAAGATAACAGCATGTATACGCAGCTGTTTATAATTTTTGAAAGCTGCCACGTCTGGCGTTTCAGTTGTCGTGGAAGTTGCTCGGCTAATAGGGAAAATTGTTGATCGTCAGTCGCGACAGGTGCGGTCCGCCAATATTGGCCTCCGGTCAGACCTTCGTCGCTGAACTGGACGAAGTTACCTCGGTTCGTGGTTTCCCGCCGTCAAGGCCTCTTAAAGATGGTTTTCGTCCTCGAGTTTATTACTCGAATACCATGCATTTATGCCGTCGCTCGTCTCCCTTGGGTGTGTTCGTTGACCCGTGGAAGAGAAGCGGTCGAGTTAACGCGAAGCGAAGCGCGTGAGAGACGGACGGCGCGAGCACCGAAAGACAGTAATTGGACTAAACGCCTTTGCCCGGTGTAAAAGCACTTGAGAGTAGCCTGAGTCGAGAAACCAAGAATCCGTGGGCGTGAAGATTTGACGATCCGATAATTAAGTTCGAAAATTCAGAGTTACAAAAATATTCTGGAACCCGTAGCCGTAAAGGAATTAAAGTTGATAAAATTTATGAAAGATTAAACCTGTTCTTCTTTTTTACTGAATATTCTTTACCAGGTGCCTTTTAGGTCATCGATTCTCGAATTCACGATCTCAGTTCTTGTTAAAAATTAACATGGTATAACTACATCTCAAATTGTATAATTTTATAACCTTCTTTTATATAAATCATAAGAAAATAAAAACTTGTAATTATATAATTAACTTTGAATTTTTATTTTTATGAAATCTTCCCGTTAATCCTTCATGTCACTAAATTTCATTACTACAATTCAGCTTACAACTATGTTGTAAACTTTTCGGATTTATCTATTACGCAACTCTCTCTGTTCTTTCGACATTAAAGCGACTGTAGTTTTTTTTTTCATTTTATTTTTAGTGCCTGTATAGCTTGTGGGCGAGCGTTATATAAGATACAATAACACATCTTGCATAAGATCTTATGAAAAAAAATTCTATCGATCGAGGAACACGAACGGATCTGAATGCGTCGGTCCATCGTTCATCTCGTCGACTAGCAGTCGGAGTGGGGACAGCGGAAAGACGGGTTAAATGATGTCAACTCCGGTATTTAACAACATACACGAACGGAGAGAGCCGGCTCTTGACTCGTGTCAAGGGCCTGGGGTCTCGATCGCGGTAATGACTTTATGAGCGACATCAGTCACCATACGCGGTATTTGCGAACGCCGATATCACCGATCAAGATACAACCCTAATAACACAATTATTGGCACAATATTAGTCAAATATTGGTCCAATATATCCAAAACATTAAACCAATGTATCGCTAACGAATTGCTATTAGGAAACGCTCTGATGAAATTGAGAGAGAGAGAGAGAGAAGGAGCGCAAGAGAAATTACATTTTAAATTACAGCTGTAAAAATTCATTTTTCCTTAAATGATAAAAAATGTGAGTGTTAATTACAATTTTATTTTCTCAAGAGATGATATCGAATCGTATAAACAAATTTGTAATTAAATTCGGGAATCGCAATCTTGTGCCAGGATTTTATGAGAATAAAACGCGTATGAAGACCACGAAGAGTAGCCAGTTGAGGTAGTAAATACAACGCGTCGTCGGTAGACTTAACCGGTTGTAATAAAGAATAAAGTGTAAAGGCTTAATTTAGAAGTGTATAATTCGAGGGTTTCGGGACCGACGTAACTGGGTGCGTACGTAGTTCCGCAGGGCAGAGTCGAAGGGCAGAGGAAAAGCTCGATTTACTTGGTACTGTATCGCCTGTTGAACTTGGACGTTTAAAATTACTCTGCTTAACGACACCGTAATTGCACGCTGGGTCCGTGGGAACAGAACGACGATGGATCTCTTGGCGGAGTATAGGCTATTTGCGAATCTACGATTTCCACGACGGAATTCATAATGCCAGTTTGATCGTGCAACGTAATAATCCCGCGTGAGTCGGAAATACGTCGAATGATACGCTAAAGATAGCTTCCGCCTTGATCGAATCCTGTGGAGAGACTTCACCGTACGATGTCCGGAAGCTTTAAATTCAAATCGCACATTTAAATACAATATATTGTATCGTTTCTACTTCGTCAGCCGCTGTTAGCAGACATCAGTAGACAATCGATTTATACTAGTATGTAAATTGAAGATTCATTATTTCTATAGACTGTACAAAAGTGATTTCAATGTTAGAAATCGCGTTTCATATTACTAACATACGGCAAAAGTAATAAAAAGAAGAATGATTATTATAACGATGAATATAAGTGTATAGCTGAATCCTTCATTTGCATTAATGGTTTGGGATTACTACCGATTTCTCTTGCGGCTATGATGGTTCAATCAGCTAATTAAGAAAAAGAATGTTTAATGCTCCATAAGCGCTGGTTAAGAGAAAGACAAGATCCCAAACGTGCCGCCCCAAGAAACAACTGATGTTCTCGACACATCAGCTTTTATTTCCTCCTAAAATCTAGTTAATAATACCTTTCTGCGTTGCGACGAACGCTACACAACTCGGTCGTGTTTCTGACTGACCAACATCGATCGAGATTGCCGGATGCAACCGGATGCTACCGCGCGAGAGACCTGTTCCTCTTTTTTTTCTCTTCGAGGCGAACCTGCTCCCGAAGGCATTCGTTCTCCCATATCCGCGGACCGCATGGGATAAATCCTGACGGTAGCATCATCAAACATGACGAAGCCGGCCATCTCGGGAGGAGAGGGAGGGGAGGCGCGCGAAAGATGCAGCGGCGGCATAAAGATCTCCTCGGCAGCGAGAAAGATCGCAGCATCGATTACACGCCTGGTAAGGTCAGAGACCCGCGATCTGGTTGGCAGGCCATGTGTACCGACCCCAGTCGTTCCTCTAAACAATACCACGCAACTACGTGTGCACCTATGCATGCAAACGGTACCCGTGCGAATCGCTCTGCGAATCATCCGCGAAACGCGCAGATTTCGTTTTAACTCAAATAATTGCGTCACCGCACGTCGGAACAACGTTCGAAATCTTGAGACGTTTCTGGCGGCTTTCACATTTTACTCTACACGCTGCAGTTTCGCTGGTTAAGGGATGCGATTGCAAAATTCTCATTTTGACAAATGACGTGGACCTCAATTACACAGTTTTCGTTCATAACAAAATTGGCAAATTGATATTTATTTCAAGGAGTGTCCTCGCGCCTATTTTTATAATTGCGAAACCTCGGCAATCTATACGAATGGGAAAAATAATTTTACTGGAGGAGCTACATAGAAAAAACGGTTTTGCTAAAGCATCCAAAAATTTAACGAGATACTAAAAATAATTTTGTTAGATTATCAAAATAATTATGTAGAACACTCAAACTTTGCCAGAATATCAGAATTTTTTGCATCATGCTTGATATTCATACGTAATTTATTTTAACAGTCCAAAAAATTATTTTCAGATTTATGTAGCTGAAAATTTTACATTATATAGGAAACTTGTTTTTTTTTTTCGTAAAAAATGTAGGTAGCTATAGATTTAAAAACAATTTTGTTGTGCCATCAAAATAATTTTTAATAATTACGAAGAAAGGCATGACGAACAATGTCGTATAAAATTTTAACATTGTAGCAACCACCTCTCCTACATAATTATTTGAACACTCCAACAAAATTATTTTCATATTTGTATTTATCTGTATCTATATGTAAAAGTATTTTATTCTATGTAAGTATTTCAGCACAATGTTCTTTTCATATAAGAAACGGATCGCGATCGGAAAGAAACGCGGCAGCTCCGCGATGTGGTTTATACGTAGAAAAATAGACTGAAAAATTTAATTGGAAAATATGATTACGCGACGCAGTTTCGCGTAAGCGCTAATACGCATATAAAAATAGGGAATCGGGGACGTGATTTTCACAGTGGAACCGGTAACTTTACTAATCATCGGTCAGACGCAAATCGCGTTATTAGCTCTCAGGAGATTTTAGGGAGAAATAGAAGTCGAGAGAACGGCGAGCACGACGTAGTCTCTCTCTATGGGGCGCATGCCTACGGTTCGTAGGGTTTTACGATCCGTGTAATCGATGCTGCGATCAGAACGCGAGGTCTTACGTTGCACCTTCCGCGCTGCTCACGAATGGCTTCGTTGTGCCTGTTAATCCCGCTGCTAAATCTTATCGTTAGACAATTTCAGCGTAGGAAACCCTTTATCGACTTAGAAGGTCTCTCGCGGGGAAGTGTATCTGAGACTTTGGAATAAAAATCATCTCGATAATGTTAACTACGGTCTAAGAACTCAAATCGTTGCGAAGATTAACCCAGAAACAGTCTGAGATATTTTTATTATACTCCAGCAGCGAAGAAGTGCGAATTGTTGTAAAATATTATTTTGTACTATTATTTAAAGTATTTTTTTTATCAATAATTACTTTTTACAACCCTTTGAATATGTAATTTCATCAAAAATCCATAATAAAAAACGTTATATTAATTAATTTCTTTAGAAATTCTATTATAAGCACTTAACGTACTTATTTTGTTTGAGTTCTACTTATTTCTTTCAGAAAATTGTAATTAAATCTATAATATAATAATGTAATTGTAATTATATTATCCACATATATAATATTTTCAAATAGCAATAAATAGAAAAACAATCAATAATATACAATATCAAAGAATAAAGTTGGGCTCTTGAGATAAAAATTAAACAATAAATGAAAACACGGGCAAATAAGAGCCTAAATTCGAAGTAATTGGAGCGATTATATCAAATATATAATATATTTCTCAGTCAAATATATAACAAATATCGAACGTTTCGGCTTAATTCAAGCCATCTTCAGCAGTCTAGTATAATAAAATCTCTTGATGAATAATTCCAAAACATTTTGGTAGTCTCGTATAATACAACTTCCTTAATACAATTCAAGTAGTCGTAAATCAAAATAATCGAGTGCAGCAAGTTCAGATTTGCTAATCTGGGAGACTCCACTAGATTACTTTGAAGATGGTTTGAATTAAACCGAAACATTCGGTATTTGTTATATATATGTATGCTAGTAACATTCTTTATTGTCCTTTAAATAAAAATAAATGAAAAATTATTTTATAAATTGAAACAATTTGAATTAAAGATAATACTATGTATGTACAATATAAATAGCATTCATATATTTAACGAATTTATAAACCATCATTTTCTGTTTTCTTGAATTCCACGCAAGTAATGAAAGGTTAATATAAATATGAAATATCACATTATACGTATTTCTTTGTGAAAGATATTTTTATATACAAGTATTTTATAAAAACTGAATCGTCATCGTGTAAATCTAAAATAGAGAGATAGAATGGCAACTTATTTTATATTTTCTTTTTGAATAAAAGATAAGACACACGTTTCTTGACGATATCGTTTTTTTTTTTTCATTTTATATATAACTTCTCATTGATATTAAATATTGAATGTTATGTTCTACCCAGCAAGTTCCTTACTTGAAGGCACGCACAATTTAAACTGACGTTGTCCATTTAAGTATTCACGCTCTATTAAATCGAACTGTTTCATCAGCAGGATGAAGCTTTATTGATCTGAGATACCTTGCTTTCTTCACTCGCTTTTCGAGATCGACGACTTATCGCGCGTCGCCATTTACCTTGATGTTTCTTGTCTCGCGTTCATGCGTCGATCGACAAAGTACACTACACGTCCGCGTAGTGAAGAGTACGCGTTATCTGTTCAATACTTAGCCTAAGTAAAGCCGATTCGTTACCGGGAACAACCAGGCGGAATTTGCAAACGGATTGTTAGCGTTCGCTTCGCGGCGTTATCGCAAAGCCCGTGGGTGTCGGTCACGCTT
This sequence comes from Acromyrmex echinatior, assembly GCF_000204515.1. Next base: position 3,764,662 of record NW_011627046.1, on the reverse strand, counting down.
AAAGTGCCTCTTTCTCCCATCGATTCGTCGTGGATGCGGCGCACGAAGGTGCATTCGAGGATGCGAAATACAAACGACCGACCAAGGCCGGTGACTCTCGGTAAGGCGGAATGAGTATTACGGTGGTCATAAAGCAAGGTCCTTGAGCGATACTGAAAGCCGTGAAAGAAGCTCGAAAAAGAAAGAAAGCGTACGCGTATGACTAACAATTATTGCTAATGGGAAAACCTCGGGGATTGTATGTTAATGCTGTCGTTTTCACTCTCGACTGCAAGCAAATCGTGGAATCTTAACGAGACCCCAAAGCCACTGCCACCTTTCTTTCGTGTCTGCTTGTCAAGTGCCTGTCATTCTGGCAGTCTCTCGCCAAACCTGAAAAATCTGTCTGGAAATTTCTGTCTCTCTCTCTACGTCCGAAGATATTGAATTAAGAACATCGGAGGATTGAATTTAATCAATCGTGTAGTAGAGCTGACATCAGTTTATCCTTCGTAAATAAACTAATTGGCGTTGCATGCCGATTCGACAAAAATATGAATAAGAATTTAATTCTGATCGCGTACGCAACAGCTTGAGCGTCTCGCAATACGAAATCTTTGCGGGATATTGAGCCGCGCCTATTTTGTTAACGCTAAGAAACTAGGTTAGCGATTAAACTTGATGTGCGGCATCCGTGCCGCAATTCACGGTGATTTTTACGCACGCACCCGTTGTGTTACGACGTAGTTAGTTGACTAATAGGAGCGAATCATCCTCATCCGCGATAGATTTCTTTCAATCTTCTCGTTCCAAGGTTTTCTTCTAATCTTAATCACACTCTAATGTTTACCTACAATCCGAATTACCAAGAACTAAGTTTTTGAATTAACGGGAAAATTCTGCTGAAGTATCTAAACACTTAGGCTAGGCATACCTCTGAAAATAATTTTGTTGGATTATCAAAATAATTATCAGTAATTAATCAGTAGTTTGTACTTAGTTTAGTCGCACTAAAGAGGATTCAAATTTAAGGTCAAAACGTTTGCAGTTCATTTTGTTAGTAAGTATATTCTAATTATATCTTAACATCTTATAAATATATTATTATTTCAACAATCGCGGAGGTTTATATTAAACATTTTACTTATATTTAATTTATTCTTGGAGCCACAAAATTATTTTTTTTTTTATATTAACAAAATTATGTAGGATTCTCAATTGATTTTGCTAGAATGTTAAAATTTTTTGCAGCACTGAGTGTGTTACATAATTATTTTAATAGTCCAACAAAGATTATTTTCAGATTTTTATTTGGCTAAATTTTTCTTACTTCAGCAAAACCATTGTTGCCATAGAAATATACGAAAGAAGTCAAGCAGAAAAGAGCCAAGAGGGATGGTAGCGTGGCTCGATATTTATTTAGGGCTATAGATTTCATCGTTTATGAGGGAACATCAGAAGTTTCATGTATGGATGTAAGGGAACGTCGATATATCTTCGAATGCACAGCGCTCCGATCTCTAACTGAGAGAGAGAGAAAGACGAGTTGCATACGTAGAATAACCGTCGAGGAAACGCGTAGGAAGATCGATAGGCACCTCGTCGACCGCGTGTATGCTCGTCCACACGCACTTATACACGCATGCACGCGTACAAGCTTTACAAACCGCTCGCGGTGCGTTATCGCAGGTGCAAATACGCGAATCGACACGCGCGCGTACACGCTCTTTTGCGTTCTCGCGAGGCCGATTCCCGAGTCGTTGCCATTATACGAGAGAGGTAGGTGAGTTCAAAGGTCTTTAAATCATATTTTATGCAACGTTACTCACACAGTATACTACCGATAGTCATAAATACGGTTAGAACCTCTGCATTTCACGCGCCGATACGGCCCTTAAAGACGGGTTTCGCAGCCTTCTCGCGTGTGTACACGCTCGATCGCGTTTTAACGCATAGAGACGCGCGTGGATGATCGGTCGTATCACGCCGCGAGAAACGCCGCGGCCAGATAGAGATGTTTATTGCGAAAGTTAAAGCGTTCCTTATCACGAAGAAACAGTCCCGCAGCGGTACTAAGTCCGTGTTAAGATTAGCGTAAAACTGTAGCAACAACGCTCGGTTCCTCCTGTTATTTAAATTGTAACATCATGCGTATCAACAATCTCGCCAATCTCGGAGAAACTAAAGGAAGACCCTATTTAGAAATCATTTTGTAACAAAAAAAATAATTATATATGGTGCAAGAATTCCATAACGATAAATTTTTCTAAAAACTTTTACATATTTTTAAAAATATTTCTTGTGTAGTTCGTAAAGATAAAAATATTTATATAATTGGTAAGACCAATACCATTTTTCGATCAAAGCGAGTTTGATATTCAAATGTAAATATATACATATACATACAATTATTAAAAATAATTACACATTTATCTCGTTAATTTTTTAGGAAATGTTTTACATAAATCTCTATGGAGGAAGATTCTGTAATCTTAGCTGCGTACACAAGTGCGATTTAATAGATCGTGTAGCCATTTCATTTATGAGGAAGATCATGCGTACGATTTTCTCCATTTTTTTTCTTGAGTTTCACGTGATCTTTGAGAATGCCTCTATCGTGATAGGTCATTGCTTAACCGCGCTTACTTACGAGATACAATCGACGACGGTACGTCCTACGATGCTTCAACAATAGACGCTGAGAGTACATTCGACACCTTTGTTGTTACGTAAATCAAATCTTACGGTTGATAATCGCGATCACACCTATACACAGTCGCGTTCAGAACATCCGACACTATTCCAAAACGGGTGAACGTTTAAATCTCTGTCTCTCTATTTTAGACGAAATGTTACGAGTGAGAATGAATTTGTCTATCTTCATATAAAGGCAAACCTTCTGGCGCAAACCTTTAGATTTTAACATTTCAGCAAGTGATGAGTTCTTCTCTCAAAATATACTATTCTTTCATTAATTTTTTTTATTATCAGACTACTACTATTCGAAATTCAAATTTTATTTACGATTTGCGTTTTAATTTATTTATAATTTACAGCAAATTTAAGAGGATTAAATTTATATCTCTTGCATTTTAAAGATGCAACTATCTTGGAATTAATGAAGCAAATTATTCTTTTGGTATTTCGATTATCGAAACTCTAAAAAGATTCTCAGGCCTTTTCATTTCCTAGTTAACTTATGAATTAAATTTAATCTCACTTAATCTATTGATAATGATATAAAAAATTACTTTTCCTAGCTATGATTAATCACTAAATTGATGGTTTTAAACTTTTAAAGCACTCACTATAAAATCATTAATTTAATGATATTAATTCTAGCTAGAAAGATAATTTTTGCATTATCATTAGATTCAGTCTAACCACAATTTAATTGGACAGAATAAAAATCCAAGCCTTAGTCAAATCGATGAAAATTGAGGTCGTTAGGGATTCGTCCACGCGATCGTGGTCCACAGGATGCATTCCACGGTGATTGGTAAGCATGTCGCACGATGTACATACGTCCACGTCCGCGCGTTGAAATTGACGTTGCGATAAAGTTTTACTGCTTTCTCGATAGTCCTGAGTCACAAAGCTGCGCGATAAGGCAAGGTCGGTAACCGACCCTCCTTCCCTGTTCGAGATACGTCGTTGTAATAGCGTACGTGACACACATGTATACATTTCAGGTCGAAGTGTATATCGCCTTCCTGTCGTTAGGAAGCCTTGCGATCAAGTTCAGCGAAATAGGAATTATTTTTATCGAGGCATAGCGCAAGGAGAATGCCTCGTCATTATTGCTTCCCTTAAGAAAGAGCGCTCGAAAAACCTATCACGCTAATCAACTCGCGATAACATCCGCGCGTTTTCCTAATCTTTAAATCGTGTCTTTTAAAATTATATCTTTTTTCTGAATATTTTTATCGTGTACAATTATTCCTCAAAATGCGAAGACTATAAGATTAGTATATTAATATTAAATTATACGGATTTACTGTATTGGACATACCTTTGAAATGATGAAATTTTTGAAGACACATTCTTCTATATTTTTCTATATTTCAGTTAACAGAAACAAAAATTTTATGCTTTTTAATATTATTTCGTTATTAAAGACGTTAATTAAGATGTGCTCTTTAATTTGTAATCAAAAACTTCCAAAACTCGCGATATATCCTTGTAAATTTTTGTCGTTAATTTTAAGAGATGAAATATAAAAGTAAATTATAGAAACTAATAATCTTCGCGATATCGATCTTTTAAAATTCGTCATTATCCCCCCGACGTATTACATCCCGCAAAGAGCAGTCGTCACGGTAAATCGTGATGATTGTGGTGAGTCGCGGTCGCGACAATGTATAAGGGCGGGGATTTATGGGATTGCAGATGCTTACGGTAAATCTCCAGCAAACACCATGGCGGAGAGATACGGCCGGATATACACAACAGCCACGCGGTGCGCGTATAACGCATAAGTCGCGCTTCCTCCGTCGTGTGCGATTCGTTCTACGCGATGGATACGCGCGCCTCTCACGACTCGAAATTCTCTCTCTTTCCACCGTCTTTCCCATAAATTCAATAATCTCGTCGTCCGCAAATACCGCCCGGTAAGCCCCGTTTTCGCACGCCGTTCACGTAGCGACTGCTCTCGGCGCGCGCGGTTTCGATCGACACGCTCTCATCCGGTCGTCGCCGATGGGCGAAACCGCTTTTCGACGAAATCGCTGTTCTGTTCCGTTCGCCAAAGCTGCGGCGTGCCGCCGAAATTATCGCGCCGGCACGTGCCGCGATTTCGCGATAAGCTCGGCGAGAAACTGTCTGGTCCGCGTGAGTTAAGGGCCGATCATGCGTTCGGTTTCGCGTTCCAATCAACCGACCGCCTATCGCTACAGCCGGACTGCAACTTACGATTAGCGATAACGATTCAAAAATACCGGTTCTATAGATATTCAAATGAGTCGTTTTCTAAAAATGCGCGTTTATGAATCATCAAGAAGGAAATATCTAAAGACTTCGTCAGCATTTTCGACGAATGACACATAGACGTGTATAAAAAAGTTTATACCGGTTATTATAGGCTATTGAAATTAATTTATAGCAGTTATGATTAGCAATAACAATTCAAAGGTTTTTTTTAATTAAAACAAGTTATTTTATTTAAAATTGTGAGTTTGTGAATCATCAAGAGAAGAATATCTAGAATTTTCCTTTACATTTTTCACAAATAACATTAGATATCAAAAGAGCCATGGTAACCCAATTCCCTGAATTAAATACATTGTTATTTTTAATAAATTTAATAAATTATGTGTGTCAAAATGTTAATCAATCCATTTTTGTGATTTTTGTGATAGTTTCAAAGTGAACATCATTCATAACTTATGCATTTAGTAAATAATAAACTAAACTGAGTCAAATTTAATACATTTTCTTGAGTTAAATTGTTTAACTTCATTGTTTTAATCAAGTTAACGATATACTAAGTGAGAGCAATAACAAAATGATTAAAAGTAACTCAAATTGGGTATAAATTAACATTACAAATTTAATATATATAGTATATGGATATGAATAAAAATGTTCCACTGGTTATAATAGGCTATTGAAATTAATTTATATGGCAGTGCAAAAGATCCCAAGATTTACGTCGCATATGTGCCGAGGGATTTGACGAAAGATTAAAGGTACTGACCGTATCGCGGGGAAGAGATCGAGGTCCTAGTTTAATATTGACATTACGTGCCAACCTCCTTTGTACATACAACATGTATGTCGGAATAACACACATGCTCATTGTAAAACCCAAGGGGAGGTAGCACGAGTAAACATACTTGCACGCTTCTAATCCTTAGGATGCGCCAAATATTCCCGAATACCAAAAACCCCGGCCTGTATCTTTGGTATGCCAATGGCATTTCCCAGAAAATGTCCAGCAGTTACATTTCTTTCAAACCCTTCTGTATTCTTTCAATTCGACGCAAGTCTAGGAATTTATCGACCCTTTTTATTAATTCCAACCAGCATATTTAATATCTTCATATTTGCAACGCAATATGTGATATTGATGATGAAAAAAAAAACAATTTTGCTGATATCTAAAGATTTAGTTATAAATCTAAAAGTAATTTTGTTGGACCATTAAAATGATCAGATTGTACTTTTCTTCTGCATTAAAGAAGACTCAAATCTACAGTCGGAACACTTGCAGATGATTGTTCATTACATATACTCTTAATTGTGCTTTAATTATTTGCGAATTATAATCTTTTGCTTTATATATAAAATTTATGCACTAACACAACCACGGAGACTCTTATAGATATTTTTTTTTATTACGTAAGATGTTCAAATTAATTGTTAAAACGCCAAAATTTCTTGCTTCAATATTATTATCAGGTTTAAGTATATATGATCATTTGGATGGCCCAATAAAATTATTTTCAGATTTCTATTTCTTTAAATTTTTAAATACTTCAACAAAACCATTCTTTCCATATATGTACGAAAAATGCATTATGCTTGTAAATAATTTTTATGACTTTCTAGTATCTAAGTTTATCTGAATTAAATATGAATTATATCAATTTTGGCTCCAGTTTTTGTCATATATTCCTCAATATATAAAACGACGTTATAGGGCTGAATGACCGATCGAGCGAATTAATTTATTAGATGAAGCAGAATATAGGGAGGGCGAATCACAAAGAAATGGCGCATATTCGGCCAGAATTTCATATTGATTGTTATATGATTTTGCTGCCGTTTGCAAAAGGGGACTGACACTCCCTCTTCTTCTCGGTTCCGTTCGCCGAATCAGAAATACTAAAATAATGTTCGTGATTATTGTCAGTGATTTGTCTCCTACTCTACCGAGTTACCCACGCTCAGCTCCAAGACAAATTCCTGTCGTAACGATATTTCATGATTGTCTGATTTATATCATCTTAAAAAATCAAATATGTTGGACATTACAGGAATGCATATTTTCGCTTATTTCGTTAAATATCGCGCGAATAGAATTATAGTCGTGCAAATAGTTGCAAAAATACGTTGGGGAACGATTACTTGCATCAACATTTTTTCATTATTTATGTACTGTCTTATTAGATACGTATTCGCTTTAAAGATGATAATTGTCTTGCCACTAAAAAAAAAGTGTTAATGATTTTATTCAAAAATATCTTGTAAGTAATGAAAATTATTAACAGAGTATAAGATTTGTATTGACGCATAGCATTTTTAGCAATTAATAAAAGTACTCTATTCAATGCTACGCATATTTCTATTTTCAGTTCTCAAATGTAACTAATCTACACGGATTCTGCATTAATATTTGCATTAATCTGTATTAGCATTTAGGCTTGATTGTTTCACTTCCCGATAAATTTAAACTTACTCATTCTCTTGCCCCTACACGGATTCTGCATTAATATTTGCATTAATCTGTATTAGCATTTAGGCTTGATTGTTTCACTTCCCGATAAATTTAAACTTACTCATTCTCTTGCCCTTCGCTCTCTCTCTCTCTCTCTCTCTCTCTCTCTCTCGCTTTTTTCTTTTGTCCATTATATAAATTACCTCACAGTTTATTCAAAAGTGGAACAACTGATTCTAAATAAAATATTGTGAGCGGTAAAATCAAAATGTAGCAATCGTTGAACGACAATTAATTATTAGCGTTGAGAAATCTTCGCGTGCGCCTTTTTCTCTTTCAGAGACCCGAGGACACAAACATGGAATTGCGACATACATTATAAATCGTCGCAACATGATGGTGACCCCATCATTATGTCGTCGTATATATCGATGACGGTGAAGGATTAATTTTCCAGCGATCGTCCACACGAGAGGGTTGTTTCGTCTTTCCGGAAACCGTATTCGGCGATACGTGACCTCATGGTTGCGTTTTTACGAAGGCAGACACTTACGGATTCGTGAATGCATCGCAGTGAGTGAAGGAGAGTCGCTCGTTAGGTGCCGCTCGTTATGGCCGAGCCGTAAACCGTCGGTCTTAATTAAGAAATGCTAATTCAGTGATTTAATCCGCCGATTCGATACGGAAGACCCACTTTCAATTTTTTTCGCCCATCGGTGATGGCGCGCTCGCAAAATCGAGAAATGCATTAAACGCGTCCGCCGGTTTACTTGCATACTCAATTACTCGTCCTCGGAAATCGACGCGTCGCGTAACGCAAGACCGAGATAAATCAGCTTTATAGATCTTTCGCGTGTTATGGCCTGGAAAGTCTGCGGTTAACCGCCAAGTTGAACGAAACCTGTGATCTCGTGCGTTTTCCCACGAGGCGTGCCTTCTTCTCTCTGCGTTAACATTTAGGTGCAGTTGCAACGGTAATTCTGCGCGTGGTTACTTCGGTTAGCAACCTAGGCAATTCTTGAATGTAATTTCAAGGACTTGTACCACTGTGATTTGAATTTAATTTAAATTAACAGCTCCCTGAATTTTTTTTATATATAAAACGATATCTCCCTAAAGAGAAAGCGATTCATTCTAATTTAATGTCATTAAAACATAAACTTCACGAGGATTATCGCAAATTTCTGATCTTAAAATTTCATAATTTCTTTTGTTATTTTCAGATAAAATCTCAGTATTTACTTTCTTATATAATTTCTGTTACTTTGAACTCTGAAATTAATTAATGTCTTTTAATTATCATAAATTAAATAAGTTTCATGGACTTAGCGTCAATAGCTGTTACAAATTTTAGCGTCAACTTCGGACAGTTAAGTACACGAAAAAAATTATTTTGCTAAAATATCTAAATATTTAGTTAGATCATACATGAAAATAATAAATAATTTTGTTGGAAATCATCAAATTAATTATGTAGAAACTTCAAACATGATTAGCAATGCCAAAATATTTGACATTCTAACAGCTTAAATGTGCATAATTATTTTGATAATCCAAAATTATTTTCCGATACGTAGCTACCAAAAATTTTTAGATATTTCAGCAAAACTTTTCGTGCATTGATTTTTATTAATCGTAAAATTATAAACAATCAATGTTCTCCTAAATTACTAGCTTGTTACTTACGAACAATGTTACAACTTCGCAATCTCTTAATTACCGATGAAGGAACTTTCATGAGCCGTAAAGAGCTGTCGTAGGCGGGATTGGATGATACGCTTCCGTCTCCTTTGACCGCGGTTTCTCTCGAGTCTGTATCGGGGTCTTCCACAGTCACAAAATACACGTTCGGGAAAGGCTCCATTAAAAGCTATTAGCCATTAAAGCGTCGAAATATTTTATGCGCAACGGCGGAGGCGTATAGCGGGTAGTTATACAAGGCGCCCCTAAGTTACGATCGCTATCCAAGGCAACGCGCGTTCGAAAACAAGGGAAAATCTAGGGCACTCCGCCGACCCTATCCCGATCGATCTACGCAGCCTCCAAAGTACTTTTGATCCCATTTGGCTCCGGTATTGCGTTCAAGCACTTACGCTTGCTCAATCCGAATCGGGCCTGCTCTTTGAGATAACCGTCGACAGAATGTATAGACATAGGTGTAAACGCAGGACACAGGCGTAGACGCAAACTCCGGTTTGTTGGATTACCTTTAAATCGAGAATTTCCGGTCTTTAATATCCGACTGTGTGAATATATATTTTATATATATATACTCGTATATATCTGCACCGCGGTTTTGCAAACAGTAGCAACTAGAGATTATTTTCTTCGATCATAACCACAGAGGAATAATATACGTTTACATACGCTGCGATTCCCAGGGCTGATCCTGCGCGCGACCATGCAACACAGGAGCTGAAAAAACACATCCGGGAATTTTTTTCTCTCCGGACAACACAATGATGCGGAAAGACGGACGGGCGCGGCCAGTCCTTGTCTTCGCATTCGGCATACAACCGGACAAGCGAGAAAATTACGAGCGATACCGAGGCGGATTGCGAGCCTAAATAAATAATGTCGAGCTTTAACCTAAACCTGAACCTCGCTCGAGCGAGGAACCTCAGCTCACATCTCTCCGTCGCTTTTCCACCCTTCGGAAGATTGCTTACACTTTCCATTCGCGCGTATCCGGCTCCATGCGGAGTATAATGTTTGACTTGCTTCCGTTTCCCCAATGCACTAATGCAATTCGTTAATTAAATCCGTGGTGCGGAAGGTTTCAGAAACTGCGAAAACAGCGAACATCCAACGAACACCGCGAGAAGTCAATTAAGAGAGCCCGGCTTCCTTCGCCTTCTCTCCCTTTCTCTCTTTCGACGTTAAATTTTCTTAACGAAAATTCTGCGTTGTAAGTACGAGCTTGCCGTTTAGCTGAGACAATCTATTAATCATAAATTATGTTAGGGATAATAATAAAAACGATAATTTACCTTGCCATCTAACGTGTTAATCTTCATTTTCGTTAAATTAATATAGTTGAACAATTTTTAATATTTGTCAAGATAAGAATGCAAAATGTTAATATTTTTAAAAAATTGTTTTAAATTCTCAAGAATTTTTTAGCAAAAATGTGCTTTAAAATCTGGGTAACTTACATTTAAAATATTTCAAGTACATTCATTTTTATTCATATCGTTTTGATAAGTTTTGCAAATTTCTTCTCTTCATAAGACAAATACAATCATTTAGTTTCACGGTTCGTGAATTTGAATGACGCCAGCATTTTTCGCTTGACACTACTAATTATTATTCGATTGTAATCGCGTTCAGCCGCTGTATTCGGCAACGGAACCAAGAAATTTGCACGTCAGCAACACGAAATCATTTTGAGCGGTAATAAAATATACTGCGAGGTCCGTTTGTCGTAACAGGGCGCGACGAGGCCGAAGAATATAAGTGTGGGATCTGATGGTCGAAATAAATGGAAATAAATAACCGAGGGCGGGTCAGCGAGAGTGAGAGCGCCGGACGAGGTCCTTGAGGGTGGTATGGTGGAACGGCGAGGCGGAGGTGGCGGAGGCGGAATCGAGGGAGGAAAATAGGGTTGTTTCGGTGGGCGTATAGGGTCAGTAACATCGCGTCATGCATCACTGAGAGCGGATGGAGAGGAGCCGATGTCCGCTCGATATTTGCACCCTCTTGCCACCGGTTACCCCTGAGTACTCGGACGATATTTGTACGGGCGAATCTATCTTACTCTGCCTTCGCCGCAAAGTGTATATCCAGAGCTGCAAGTATAATTCGTATCTACGTGTATTTGTGTTCGATGATTTCCCCTTTAGTTAACTCTACAAAGTCTTGTACTTTCACCCTAATCCCAAAACTGGTCAGGACAATGATGACAATGATGATTAAATAGAATTAACATTAATCAACGTTCCATAAAAAATATATTTTCAAGATATTAATATTATATGATCATTTCAAACTTGAAGTTCTGAAGAAGTTCTGAAGAAGTTATATAAGATATTATTGATGATATTATAAAAGCAGCTTTCTCCTGGTTCGATATTCTTTAGCATCTTTTTCTTAATCCTTTACAGTACACACAATGATTTCTTTTACTACGTAATAATAATTAGTGATATAGCATACACAATGATTTCTTTACTTACATAATAGCTGCTTTCTATTTACATCAAGATACTCAGATAATAATTCTCATTTGACGTCATAACTTAGTTGAATGCACACTGATGTTTTCTTTTTATTTCAGTAAGTGAGATTCAATTAAACTTTTGCCTACAACCTACACAAGCTCGAGACCTAAATCTTGTTAACTCATATTAAAAGTCAAGTTACAAACTTATGTTGTTATACTATAACTTTGTTACCAAAGTAAGCAAGTAGTGACGTCATTATCTGAGCAGAAAATATATAACTTTAGACTCAGTATCACTTGTATGAAAATGGAAGGCAATTATTGAGTCGTTTAAATTTAATTTTCGTCATTTTGACAACTAGATATAAACAAAAAAAATTAAATAATTCTTACAAATATTAAAGTATTTTTTAGAAAGTGTTTATAAAGTTGTGTATTGAAAAAAGGGAAAAATAGAGATTCATTACTTAACCAAGTTAACAGAAAAAGCTACTAATAGAAAAATAATCCAAAGAAAAAATGCGCAAGACACAGGCTTTTATTTTTATCAAATGTGTGTAATTATAAACACTTTAGCACAGCGCGTTTAATTCCTTGATTTCTGATGTACCATGGAAGAAAATAAAAAATTTTATCTTTCTATTTATTTACGTTTATTTTATGATAGAGAAAGAACTTCCTAACTATAAGAACACCTCAATTATCCGACCAATAATTTTATCTTCGTTGAACGAAAGGCGCACGGAAAGAAAAAGAGAAGTCGGAAAGGAAAAGAAGCGAAAAGGTGTCGAGGGTTTTATCGTACGAAATTGGTACAAGTATCTCATTCAAACGCTCGTTGCCATCATCGTGGTACATTGCAGCGGACCATATTTCTTCTAGGACTACCGGAGATGTCCAATATCTCTCTATGAAGCGATCTTCGAGCGAAGATCACGGCGGGGGTTAGCGGCGGAACGGCTTTAATATTTCGCCGGGACAAAAGTGATGTCCCGATGAAGATTCTTCTTCCGTCTTTAGTCTTGCAAAATGGCGCGGCTCAAACCGCAGGTTACTGACTCCGCGGATATCTAATATCTCATCGTAATATAGATCATACCGGACCGACCGACGTGGCATTTACCGACACGCAATCCTTTTAAAAGCGAACGTCATTATATCGCACAGATAGCTCGGTCCTCACAGGATGTCTTGGGTGTCTCTTCCCTCCGTCAGCGTCGCAGTTTGGCGCATGCAAGAAGTCCAGTTGAGAAATTGATAGCTGTGTCTCGTCATAAATACGTCAATATAATTACGAGGTACAACGTCCGTCGCGCCGCCTGAACCGTATATTAATTTTACGAAAAACCGATTTTGCATTTTACGCTCATAAAGTAACGTCGCTCACCACTCGTCATACATAGACGTCCTTGGTAACGTAATCGAATGCATTTCGAACTGCGGTGCGTTCCATAACGCGGATGCGGTACACGTAATGGCCATCATTACATACGCAGGAGCCGTAGCGTACACACACACACACACACATACACATACGTAATTCGCAATTCCGAGGGATCGCGGTAATCGAGTGATCACCTTGCGAGAAGTATATCGGCCGGATTGCGGCTGGTACTGGCGATACTGCGTACCATGCGAAAAGTATGCACGCGGCCTTGCACACCCTCCGTGAGTGAGAGATGCCGCGCTTTGCGACCCTGAACGTTATGAGTCGAATTCTTATTGTTCACGGCGCGGCAACCGGCGACGATCGCGATCAACAACGGGACCGGGTACCGTCACGGAACCATAGACCTCGACATGCACGAGTGAGGCGGCGTTTCTTCGCGGAATCCGCTTCTGATCGCACAACGATCACGCGTTCGTTCATCATCTCGGTGTCTCTTTATATCCTCGGTTATCCAATTCGTCAGAATTATTGATCTCGCATCTCGGATGTGTTGCTCGTGACTGGGAGCTGTCATCGACGCTGATTGTCAGCCATTCCCAAAGCGACACGTGTGTCAGAAATGACGGCATCGAGAATAATGAGATCAGATGTATGAGCAATGAATCGCGGAAAAGATGATTTTATGCTAATGGAAATTTAATGGGAAGATTATGAGACAATTACGAGAGGTGCGTTTGCTATTCACGTTTCCTTCGAAATGTGACTGATGATGTTGACTTAAGAATGTTTCAATCTTTGTTATTGAAAATATTCAGGCACTAAGACAGAGGCTTTTAACGCTAAATATACTCGGTTATGCCACAAATTATGGTTGCTTTGAATCTATAAAATTTACTCGAGAAATTGTTTCTAATTTTGAGAATATCCATACAGAATGATTTTATTGAAAGATCTAAAATTTTGCCGGATCTAAAAATAATTTTGTTGAACCACCAAATTAAATTTGCTGAAAACTTAAAAGTGATAAGCAATGCTATAAAAATGGTTGATATTCTAACAATCAATTTAATTTATTTTATTGAAAATAAAATATCCTGGATCAAAAAATAATTTTGCTGGATCGTCAAAATAAATTTTGCCCACACTGAAAAATAATAAGCAATGCTGCACAAAATTTTGGTATTCCAACAACCAATTTGAATTTCCAACAAAATTATTTTCAGATTTGCATCCAGCAAAATTTCAGATCTTTTAACAAAGTCGTTCTTTCAGTGTAAAAGAAAGTGCGATACTTCCAAGATAATTTTATACGAGTTAAGTTTTCAACTTTGCTACATTACTACACTATACCATTTTACGATTGCGACGAATCGGACTGTGTAAAGTTGTACATAAAGTTGTACATAACGCGTCGCACATAATTGTTGCGGTCGTTCCGCAGCCAGAGATGGTCCATTCGCACGGAGAGTATGACTTTCGCCGTTCTTCCTGCTTGCTTATAGTACTCTTGCTCACGCGAGGGCGTATCTCTACGACGCAGCATTATCCGGAATATGTTTTAATACGACCGCGATGAGTGTCGGCACTGGCGACTCGTACTTTCGGAGAGACGGCAAAGAGATCGTGAGAGAAGTAGACTCCGGTTCCCCCCTCGTTTTCAGTCAGTCGTAAAGCCCGGAACGCCCGGAATGGACCTTTTGTGGGGTCCAACGAGGGCACTCGAGCGTTGCGATGCTCCCGGATGGTCGGACGAACAGACGAACGGACAGACGAACGGTTGAGAGCTGCAAGCGAGCAAAGACACTCATAAGCGATATCTCGAATTTTTACGAGGCTTCTCTCGAAAATATTTCAACCGATTGTGTCGAGAGAGTGCTTTCACGATGTGTTATATGGACCATCTCGATCGCCACCTCCCGAGGGAGAAATCTCGAGATTCTTGCGCGGCTTATTAATGCGTCACGCGATAGGGAGTTGACGCCTGCCTTTCCTTCTCTTTCTTTTGTCGTTACGTTTCCTCTCTTTCTTTCCCTCTTCCTCTCCCTCGCTCGCTCCACCAGAATCCGTCTCGAGAACGCGTAAAGAGGCTTTATCGGGTGTAAAATGGTGAGTACGGTGACAAGCAGTGAGAGTCAAGAGGATCGTATATGATGAACGGGAGGATATCAGCGGCAAGCCGAAGGGAGGGAAGAAGAAGGGGTTACATGCGGCGACACACGCGATCGATAAGTTTTGCTCCCGAGGTGCGCTTTCGAGGGTAGACGACCGGCAGAGAGTGAGGTATCGGGGTGTTGCTGTTGGTTGCCTGATCCCCGTGAAACAGCCACGAAAATTTAGCGGACCGGTTTCTCGATTACTTCGACCTTAGGCTACTACGCGTTACGTCTCGGCTGGATATCCCTCGGCTTGACACGTTAAGTGCTGCTGACAATTTGTTAGCTTTGCAAACGGAGAATGCTAAAGGCCCCTTCCCCTCCCCCCTCGGTACATTCGCCGAAGAGATAAAGGAATAACGGAACCGACCAAAATCTAATGATGCGGGAAACTTTTAAATTCCCTATCGAGTACCCGTAGTCTGAAGTCAATTGCGTGATAAAAGCGAGTAATTTGGTGCCATTACGTTGAGCGTGTAAGCTTTGCTAGAAGTTCCTTTAAAGTTGTGATATTAATTGTCTAATCCTCGAAGGACGTACCCCACTAATTATATAGAAAATTGGGTCCTGGTGGAATCGAATTTGTTTTCATCTATAATGCAGGCATATAGTAAAAGATGCTATAGATATAAGGTTTAATAATATAATCAAACGTCCTCGAAACTTCAATAACTTTTTAACTAAAGATGTGCAAACGAAAATTTGTCAATTGCTATTATTTCAAATTTGTTTCTTTTGAATTCGAGACAGTAGGATATGTTTTTACAGCGTAAAGTTGGTCCCCCATTTATTTGTTAATAATTTTTTAAGGTATAAAATTATGATTCACTATGTATGTGAAAACTCATCGAGTCCCAATAATTTCTATACGACTATTCACTAAATTCTTTGGAGTAAATCTCATTCCAAAAGAGTGAGATTTTATTCTTTTGAAGTGACATTCAAAAAGAATTTAGAGAGTAGTGCGGGTTTTTTTTTATAACATAAGTAATTGCCTAACTAAAATATATACATGTAGAAACATTGTACATCTGTCAATATTTAAATATTACAACTCTGTTCTACGCTTTGTATTTCCTTCAGGAAAAGTGATACTATAAATACTTGGTTTCACGTCTCCATCGGAAATAAGCGAGTTAATCATTTCGTGATCGATAAGCCAAAACGCCATCGATCATCGTGACGAAAATGATATGGTTAAATTATACCGGGTGAGAGCGGAATGGCATCGATTCGAATCGAGAGATTCATTCGATCGGCGCGCCCAACTCTATATTCTAATAGCTCTTGCAAAACGAATGTGACGAGAACACGCAACGCGCTTTAAAATATATCGCGGTTCAAAACGTATTATTCACGCGCAGGAACGTGCGTATCACGTCCGCCGCGAGTAAGAAGTCGCGCTGGTTAATTTGCATCTGGCCGGTCGCGAAAAAAAAAAAGAAAAAGAAAAATCTATTTCATAAATTCTCTCGATAGGAGATAACGATCCAGGACGAAATCAGGCGCAAAATCGGTCACGCTAATTACTCGCTCCATGACAGCTGACGTCATATGAGAGCAGGACTCTCGCTGTGATGTGAGTCTCTTCCAGAATAGTCTAGACATTTATTAGCAGTACGCAGGGCACGTGGTTAAACGTAATCCGATATTTCGCGATATCCGTCTAATCATAGTACCGATCGACCGTAATCGACAAGTCTGATTTAAACGGGAATTACCGGTCGACCGTAATCTCCACAGGAACCGGTTGTCTCAAGCGGCGCGAGTATCCCGGTGCGGCCGAGTGTGTCGACGGAACTTTCGGGACGGCTCGCCGAATTTCCGACCGGGAGTCGCGTTTATGCCAATCATCAGTGGCACGTTTATGCCACAGGGATCGAAACCGGTATATAATCGTCAGCTCAATTTTCGATGATAGGTCCGTTCATTTTAGTTGCGCCTCCTCTATACTTCGTTCCCCCTTATAGTTTCTTCCAAGTACATCCGCGGATGTGGAAAATTATATTTCACATCCGTTGTCCATAAATAAGCGTAGATATAAATTATTTTAACAATTATATTGACATTTACTTTGTCGTTTAATAAGAACCTCTAAAATTAATGCTCCAGCATTTAAATT
The DNA here is from genome assembly GCF_000204515.1 of Acromyrmex echinatior. Next base: position 3,747,478 of record NW_011627046.1, on the reverse strand, counting down.
CATAATTCGAATTATCCAATTTGAGTTATTTTTAATCATTTCTATAAGTTGCTTCTATTCAATATATCGTTAATTTAATTAAAACAATAGTTAAACAATTTAAAAATTAATTGAAAACTTAAATTGGCGTTTTTCGCACTCACTTAAATTTAGTTTACTAAACGCGTACGTTAGTACGCAATGTTAGTATGAACATTATTAACATATATTTCATAACTAGATAATTCAACCACAGAATTGGATTGATTTATATTTTGATACACATGGAAATTAAGAATAATAACGTTATTCAATTCAAGGGATTAAAATTACTCCTATGGTATTTAAAGCAGCTTTGAGATATTTAATATTATTGTACAATCATTATTTTTATGTTATTTTGTAATATTTAACAATCATTTTGTAATTTTATAAATTATTAATATCGCCTTTAATCTTTTCAAAGGAAAGCTGAAATGTCATATTTTGATGCAAGAAATACAATAAAATAATTAATTATAAAAAATCTTATTATTAGAAACAGAACTGCAAAATTAAAAAAATAGATATCCCCTCTAGAAATTAAACAATTCAAGATTAATAGTCTAGAGGCTCAATACAGTCCCAGACGATCAATAGTACGGTAATTTCAAATATTACGTAACAGTATTGATCGTCTAGAGGCCGATAGTGAAGCAGAGAATAAAAGTTGTGCCGATTATAACGAGAATTAATTGAAGCTGGTGGCACCCGCTCGTTGAGCATTAAGGCGGCAAAAAACGAGTTTCGCAGATTAGGGGGATCGCCTGAAAAATCTCGAGTGTCGAAAAGAATGTATCCGCGAAACGTCAGCGCATTAATCGCATGCTCAAATACGCGTTTCGCGTGACTCCCGGGATCCTTGCGAGGAAAACGAGCATGCAAACGGTGAATGATATATGCACGGTCATAATTTCGTAATCTCGATTCGGAGGAACCACCCATCGTCCCCGGAACTCTCCTGGCCACCCTATCCTTTTGCCTGCGCGAGTGAACATGGTACTCATAGGCAAAATATATGACTTCCAATTTCGTCACACGGCAATTAGTCGGTCGGTCGCTGATCGCAGAACCGTTTGCGAAGAAAAATGTTAAAGTTGCTTGCCGTGTGCAGAGTTGCGCATACGTACTACAAAGCAGTTATGTATTTACGGAAAAAGCGGAAGTAAAGTGACGTAGATTTGATGAGTTAAAAAATTATCCTCACCTTATCGGAATTGACACATAGAAAGCTTCGTAGAGTTTATAAATTAATTTAAGAACTAATATTTAGAATAAACAAACTCTTAGGGCGATATTCATATAGTTGGTTCTTATTTCAAGATCGTCTTAAATAATGTCTTAAAACTACTAATACTGCTTTATGACTGATATTCATAGTCGGATTTTGTATTTAAGATCGTCTTAAGTACAGTCTTAAGCTGTCATGAACCAATCAGAGAGCCGTATTAGCATCTTAAGAAATTACTTAAGACAGTTTTAAAATAAGAACGGACTATAAATCCGATCTTAATTACACATGGAAAAAATGGTCTTGCGGAAGTATTAAAAAATTTTAGCTAAATATAGATTTTAAAATAATTTTGTTTGAATCCTCGAATTGAAAATAATTACGTAGGACGCTCAAATTAATTGCTACAATATTAAAACTTTTTGCAGCATTGTCATTAACAATTAAATACTCTACACAATTATTATTTTGATAATCCAACAAAATTATTTTCAACAAACAAATAATGAAATGATTCACTGTGTTACACTATGTCATCTGTGTCTCTTGTTGGAAAGCATTTAAAATAATTGAAATAATCACTGCATTAAAACCTCAAATATTGGCATGATAAGACAACCATTAATGGCCCAACATTGTTTATCACGTTTGGCTAGTATAGTTACCCATTATCGGACCGAAATTATCATCCCACAGTATTCCCATTAGTGGGCCAGTCATGGTTGCCATTATCGCATCAATATAGGTCACCTGGTAACCAATCTTGGCCCAGTATCGGCCCAATAGTAAAATCCTATATGGAATATACGAAGCTCATTTGTATATGTTAGAATGTATTCATTGTATAAAATTGCTAATTAATGTTTATTTTCTACAAATAAGACTTTTTTTTATAAAACTTCCTTGTACGAATACTTTTTGCTCTCACTGTATAACCTCTTAGAGAAATGTCTGTAATATAAACTTCACCCTTCCGGTTTACTTTAGTTTAATTTCTGTAGTAGAGTAAATATTATAATAATTTATCGCTTTATACAGTGTGTTTATAATATTCTCTCTCAAAAGCAGATATAATTGAAAAGTCGACAACGGAAAATGAAAGGGGAAGATTTGAAAGTGAAAACGGAAATTAATATCTCGACACGCCACTGCTAACAGCGTGTTTACGCGGAGCGTTTAGCAGACGGCTGACCGTAAATCCGGTAGTTTAGAGCGACTTCGTAGCCTCCGGTGCATACCTAGGTTGGTTCCGCGTCTCATTAACGGGCAAATTGTTAATAGTCCGAGTTGAACGCCACAGCGAGGACGATAATTCGAGCTGCCACGACTCTCTCGTGCCGATAATTTGACTTTCATTAATTGTGTCCGGATATCCTGTTAAAAGCTATAACGTTTGTAGACTCTGGAGACATTACTGCTGAATCTAGTTAAATGGCAATATAGTTCTTCGGAAATTGCGATCTCGAAGATTGCAGATACAAAGTGAAGCAATTCGCGCAATTGTAAAGACGCGATTCACGTGGCTTTATCGAATTGCTAAAGGAAATCGGTGTCCCTTTAATACTCCGTGTGTTTTATTCTATGAGATTACGCCAATGATATTTAGAAATACTTTGGCGTTTAATATAATCCCTGCATGCGGACGACAGTTACTTTCCTTATCGCACACGTAATCCCTGCACATATTGGCTTTTACCGTATGCTGCTATTTTACGTTTCAGCATTTTCCTCTTAACATCAGTTCCATTTCGTTCTTCACGCTAGAATGCGATCGCAGTTTGCGCTTGACTATCAAAATTAATGAGCAAGCATTAATCCGAAATTAATCCGCCCACTCGCCATTTAAGCGATTACTTAATTGCCCGGGTACAATTTGTACTTAATTATAATCGTCCGCAGAAATGACTTCGTTCCTAGACTCCGATACGTTTTGTCTCGTGCTTATTAGTCTGTAAATTATTGACGATTGCTGTCGAGCACGAAACGAGGCATTTCTGATTGTCGTGCAAACCGAGTGCGCCAATAATTTGGCTCTCGCTAATTATACTGAATATTCCGCGAGATCGCAACGAGAACGCGGCAACTATCGAGACGAACGGGACGTTTCGCGAGTTCGTTAATTATTCCAGCGTTATCTGTGTGCCTCGTGTACGTGATAATTAAAAAGCGCGGTCGTGTATACAGTCGGTCAGAAGTAAATGTTGTTCTTGATACAAGCGCGAGTTGCAATTAACATTCACAGCAACAGGCACGTAAATATGCGTAATAATTAAAAGCTGGGCTGCATAATGTCTGGTATAAAACTTATGGTTCTCATCCACCATTATTAACTATTTTAAATGTGTGCGTTGATCTGATCGGTGTAAGGTTGGCGTGAGTAAACTTAATAAAGCCGAAATTGATATGAAATTATAATCGCGCATGGAAAAGAGGACCACTTGATTTGGTCTACAGTTCGATTTTTCAGTTTGCAATAAGTTACGCTAAATTGAAAAAACGCAAATGAGAAAATTTTTATCCGCGTTTACGCCGAGCTTCTTTAATTTCAATCAAATAAATCTGATACTTGAAAAAAGTGATTACTCGAAAATATATAATTCGTTCCACTTATTCGAGAGAGGAGTAATCACCTCTTTCGTTTTATACTTCGTATTATAATTTCTTATTGCTCCATTAGAAGTTCTCCGAGATAGAAAGCAGAATGTATCACGAAAGATAAAATTCTTTTGTTCTTTGGATTGCCTCGATCACTTCTAAATCTTCAAATAATCGGTCAATGTGGACGCGATTAATTCTAAGGATAAAGATCTTGTTTGCCGTTCATTGATATGCACGATGGGCATCCGAACAACCGCAAGTAGTCGCCGATGCTCGTTCAAGCGTCAGTGCGGACACACACCGGAGTTTCTAATATTATCGTCTCCGCGGTAAGGTCACGTACGCGTGCGACGAATAATACGAGAGGAACGGACGAATATAGCTGATTTCTTAGACCCAGATACGCGCATATGCTCGCATACGCGGTCCGCCGATGGATATTTCTGGTTGGGGTGCGAAGGGTAGCAACATCCGGTGCATCTTTCGCGTGCATTCGCAAGGGACGAGGGGGGTACAGTCGACTACACTCGAACGATTTTAATCTTTCGCTCAATTAGACACTTTTTAGAATTTGATCATTGTCGAATTTAAACTTTAAGATAATTTAATTCTCCACCGACAGAGTTAAATTTGAAAGTCACAATCGATCCTTCGTGATTGTCGTAGATAAATTTAAATCCGTGAAAAATGAGTAAAATCTAACTTCTGTGATAGCAAAACCTCATTACAGCTTTCACTAATATGTAAGAATTTTTTTCAGATTTTTATATATGTACATTCCGGAATGATACATATAAAAATCTGCATCTAGATTTTTTCAAAAACGTTGCAAATAAAAGATAAACATTTTACATTGTCAATGAAGAGTTAAATAATAATATTATTAAGTGGAAAACATTCCTTGGACAAACAATATGGGAAAACTTTAATCATATATGGAGCACACAATTCTATAAAAATATGATTTACTTAACTTTCCTGAGAAAATATTATATTTTTCCTCGAATTATACGTTGATTATTAAAAAAACACATAATGAAATATTTATAATAATTAAATGATCTCTTCCTTTCATTTCACAAAGTTAATTTAATACGGATGGCGAAATTTTTTGTAATATACCTTACAGTTCAAATATATTTCAACTTTATTTCATTATCAGATAAAATTAGCAGAGTATAAGTTAAAAGCATACAGTACATGAAAATATCTTTAATTAGGTGCTACTTGAGAATTAATGTACTCATATACGAAACCGAATTTGCCCATATCTACACGCACGGCGTCAGTCGTTCCGTTCAAATATCTTTTAATACGTAGCCGCGATGTTAAAAACGAAGGGATTAATTAATACGCGGGAGAGGCAGCGCTTACATATTAAGCCGTGCTCGTTGCAGGCGGTTAATAATTACCAGACCGCTTTTGAAAGCCGCGTTGAAAAAAAATGTACGACTTGCACAGGCCGCAACAGTCGCACACCGAAATTTCGCGAAAAAAAGCAAAGGGACGAAGGTAAACGAGAGAGGAATCAAAGGATAACGCATGCGCAACCTTTGACGGGCAAAGTATTTTTAGAAATGGACCCTCAAGCGCGAGCGCGACGTCACGACGAACGTATTCGCGCGGAATCGCGCCTATAGACACCCAGCTACCGAAAAGAGTTTAATTGCTGCCCTAAAGTGGCAAGGGAAGAGAGAAGGGAGTTGCGCTCGTTACTTTTGATTTTGCGAAACTGCAGCCGGTAATTACGGAACTGCAGCTCCACGTATTTCCTCTCCCTCCGAGTAATACGATGGCGTTTGTGAAAGGAGGAGACGACGAGGAGAGGCGAGAGGACGAAGGGGACACAGGGCGCATAAAAGTAGTTGGTCGAAGGAGTTTTACGAGCAAACTTGCCTCGTCTCTCTTCTCTCGTGCTCGGGATGATGACTGGTAATCGGGTAACTATGCGACATTCTCATCGTATGAATAGCGTAGCTCTCGCTTTCGCCGTTTACGGCAGATTTGCACGCGGCTCGTTTCTGACGGACGCGTCACTTTTGCGAATTGCACAGAGTGGAAAAAAAAAAGCGTTTAGGATGAATAATAGAGAACGATTATTCACATTGAACGGTGACAGAAGGAGAGTCGTTATCCAATTATTTATCTGAATAATTTCGCCGGGTTTTGTCAAAGATCATTTGTGCACATTTTATACGTACATTTGGATAAAAAAAGATAATTGATCCAGATGGATCAACTCTTCCCCTCTTTCTTTCTCTTCCTCTTTGCGTGACTCGTTCGAAGCGATCGGTGTGAACCGTGTCAATTCATCTTTACCCGCTCGAATCCAGGATCGTTCGCCGAGTGGACGCGCGCCGTTCGATGACGCTCGATATTTTAAAAATTTTACGGACGGTTAAGTCGCGTGTGCTCCGAAGCGCGAGTTCCGATATCGGGCTGGCTACGATCTGCCGGAGCATACCGGCGGCCTATCGGTCGGAGGGAAATTTACCGGAAACGATTCGACTAAAGTCTCACCCAAACTCGCGCGCACGGATATTTCGCACAGTCACTGCTCGCACGTTAATTTGCCTCTCGTCTTCATCGCGGGAAACGATCTCTTTATTTATTCAAACGCATCAAAGATTCCGTAGCAAATGTAGAAGTTTAAATATGCAAGTGGTATCGTTTCATTTTTTTAAATATAATAGTAATAATTTTATTGACATACAATACAAGTAAAATAGAACAATAGTAAAGCAACGTAATAAGTGAAGAAACACAGTCAAAAGGTATCATCATCAAAAATGCTGCCTAGGAAAATCTGAGAAACATTAGAAAAGATGAATGGAAAATTAGAAATGCATTCCACGCAGTAGATCACAATGTAATAACAAATTAAAAATATGAGGATAAAGAATTAGAAATATGTAAAGAAGAAAATGTCAGAATTTTTTTCTATAAAATCTAAATTATCATATTGTATAATGTGATAACACAGTGTTAAATATAAAAAAGGCAATGGTAACTCAATTCCTCGAGTTAAATAACATTTTGTTATTTTTAACTTCCGTGTGCGTCAAATTAATTCACTTCTGTGATTAAATTACAAGTTTCAAAGTAAACAACATCCACATTAACGCATGCAAGTAAATACACTTAGTAAATATTGAATTAAATTTAAATCAAAACTAGTTACATTTTCCCGATTTAAATTATTTAACTCCATTGTTTTAATTAAATTAACTGCACTTTAAGAAGAAACAATAATGACTTATAACTCAAATTGAGTTATATCTCACATTATGAATTTATATAAATTTAATGATAGAAAAAAATTCCAAAATAAAATATATGTTTTATGATAAAAGAAAAGTTTTCTAATACTGCTACTTTATTCGCGAATTTAACTGCTCTAACGTCAAAATTCCCGGGTTATATGTTTATTCAGCATAATACGAATTGCAAGATTGTACCACGCGCGAAAACAAATCACCCGTAACGAAAACCCCGAAAGTCAAGCGTGAAAATCTCCATCACGGCGCCGCGTTTGCGTTAACGAAAACGAATGATGGTAATAAGGCGCGCCGTTTTCCAAGCCTGCCTTGTCGTGCTATGCGTCATACAATTTATAGCGAGAAAGGGGACCACGTCGAAAAGGCGAGATTTTAAATAAACCACTATCGGCGCGCACGCGATGTTACCACGGATAAACACAGTTTCGCGAAATTACTGTAACTTGATTTATTTTTAAAAATCGGAGACTTTTTCTTCATTATGACGTGACGTAAATAATAATTCAACTCTCTCTCTGTACTATTGGAAACATAAAATGAAGCACCGAGGAACGCTATTGGAATCGATGGTACGAATTACGAGTGGAGCTTGCTTGGTAAATGAAATGAAGAAGAACGTCTTATTCGGCGGGAACAAACGGAAGGAAGGAAAGAAGAAAGGTTAAGACCTTATCGAAAATCCCGCGAGAACGTCCCCTTCGAGCTAAAGAGGAAGGGTGAGAAGGAAACGGTAGCAAAGAGGTTTATACGTAATCCTGATAGAAACTACCAAGGAAGCAGAGATAATAGATAATCCTCAGGAGGAATTATCTACCAACCTTCGATCGAACTATCGGATGCGTTTGTTAACACATGGCAAATTCATAGGGAAAAAAATGTGCAATAAAACGTACGGTATTTTTAAGATTTTTACAAGTGTTTGAAAAACCAAAAGGACGTATGGATTCGAGAGAGTGCCGAGATTTATGACGGTACTACCGTAATACCATCGCTCAAACACAGTAAATGGCATTGTAAAATAGATACTAGATAGTCGCCGAGGAATTATCCGCTTTCAGAGATACCGCCGGGTAGTAATCCATCAAAGAAGACGTAAAAAGCATCCGCTTTGCCAGTCTCAGATAAGGACTGCGCGAGAAGCGACGCTTTCGCTTCGTCGTAATGCACGTTAATAATACAGCGTGGCCTTGGAGCCGTGCAGGGTGGGAGACCTTTACGCTGCGACATAATCGGGTAAATAATTCATCCATCGAATCCCCGGGTGTCCCTCTGGTGTCCTGTCGCGTGGGAGCGACGCCACTTGGGCTTGCCAAATCCACAATCGAGTGAAAACGAAAGTGGGTGCATGGAGGGTGCATGGGCGTCGGAAAGCTGCGATGCGAGGGATATTCGCGAGAGCAAAACTATACGAGGGAGGAGAAAAAGTTAATCTTCTCGTGTCGTTAAAATTAAATGCGGTGAGATAAACGATGAAATTAGCGCAATCATGAATTCGGAGTGACTGTCAATAAATGAAATAAAATTATCATGAAAAGAGAGGTTTTTCTGAAAACATTTAACTTACAAACCTAAAAATAATTTATTAGACTTTATTAAAATAATTATGTAGAATATTCAAACTGGTTGCTAGAATGTCAAAACTTTTACATCACATTTGAGTTTTCTTCATTATTTTGATCCAACACAATTACTTTCAGATCTGTACTTAGGTATCTAAATTTTTAGATACTTGAGCAAAATCTTTCCATGCATATAAAATAATTTTGTAGGAAACTCAAGTAAGATAAAGAAAACTATGTTTAAAAAATTTGATATTCTAATTCTTCAATTAGGTTCAGCATTCTACATCATTACTTTCATAGTTCAACATTATTATTTTCTGTATCTATCTAAATTTTTAAATATGCAAAATACATTTTTTCCGTGCAATCGTTTCAGTGTTGAAAATAGTAAATATTTGAGTTAATAAAGATATTTAAAACTCTGAGTATTCCTATTTTGTTTTCAAAAGTCAATAAAATATGAAGTTGAATTATATATTTGTTAAATTAAACAATTTATTAATTAACAGTAGTATTAATAGCGTGCGTATCTGCAGCAATGTAGCATTACGATTTTATAAAGGTGACTCTATACGATCAATAATACTTCAGTAATATTGAATCAATAATATTGATAGTATGCGTCAATATTTTTAATATTTTTACAACCTTACACGATCAGTATTATTGACGATATATTTCACTTTATATATAATATCTATTGCGTTGTGATATATATTGTGACATGGATCCTGATAAAACGATACTGATACTTGAGAATCCAAATCCAGATCAGTATTTTACATCAATCCATCAATATTAACCACACACAATTAATAATGTTATCAGTATTTGTTAATACAGTATTATTGACCGTATAAAATCACCTTAAGATTTTTCGAATATATTTTAAAGTATGCCACTTGCATGATTATTATAAAACAAGCTCAACATTAAAGAATCTAAAACGTCACGTTACTAAATTGCATTTCCGAGGGGAAAAACGCAGTATCCATTTATGCGATAGTCCAATTAAGCGAAATCATGTTTATTCTGATGGTATAAAATTAATTAAACAACGAGCCACTATAATAGCGCAGTGCGATCTAGAATTTACAACCTATTTGCGTGTCCACGTCTACACCGCGCAAGTTACGTCGTTGCGTTTAACGCGGTCGTAAAATCAACTGTAATAACGTATCAATGTTTACGAGATGTCGCGCGTGTGTCGCTGATGATTAGTCGAAACGTAATTCCCGGAGAGATTGTCCATCAGAAAAATTCGTCGTTGCTCGGCGGTCCCTCTTATAAACGGAAGCCCCCGTGGAATGCCGTAATTGAAAAACTTCTAATGGAAGAATGCCTCGCATAATTACCGCTATTACGGAAAACGATTTAGTTCCGTCCGTATCGCAGTCACGGTATTCGCACGATGTGTCTCGAGGCCGTCCGGAGTAATATGGCTCTTCTCACGAAGCGATTGTACGAGCGTATAGCCGCGTGATTGTAAGGACATCGCTCGTATGAGCCGCGACTGCCGGCCAGGCATGGAGAAGGATAATTCGCGACATTCTCGCGCGGCTCTCGTACTTGAAATTCCGTGTGGCAGATCGTCAAGGGTAACGTATAATGCCATTAAAATCGATCTCCATCGTTGGGAACGAACGAGGCTATTCGTGACGTCGCGCGCGTCGTGTGCACGCGAACATACAGGACTCTTCATGCGTAAACAATGGTCCTCTGATTGAAGAAATATGATATATTGATAAACGTAATTGAGAAATTTTTATGGTATCAATACGAGAAAATTTATTTTTTTTTTTCTTAACAATTCCATTTTTATCGAATTCCATTTTTCAATCCTTACTTTCCAATATTGGAACAATGTCTTTCCATAAATCTTTCGACAAGATACTTTTAGAATATTTCTAAAATAGAATCCAAATTAATTAAAGAGAATATAAGGGCGATATTTGCCCGTAGTTTTAAAACATCCTATATAGCCGCCGGGTCGTAAGCGGCTAATCACCACGTTACCATTTATGGAACTATCGCGCGAAAAAATCGGACGATGTCCCGCAGTGTTCGCGGTCAAGCCGTGTCCCGGCAACGATATGCAGGCGCGATAAGTTACTACCGCATTATGCAAACTGCATCCGGCAGCCGAGTGCATCCGTGAATTTTCATCGCATCGCATCGCGACGCAGACGCACCGCGGAAAAGCAACGGCAAAAATACACCGACGGTGGGTACAAGGGAGGAAGTATCCGGCGGGCATAAGAAAAATAAATGCCGAAGTCGTCGACAAACAACCGAGGCCGCGTTTCCCCTCGTAAATTCACTGGGCGTGCTGCGAAAGTATCTACCGTTACCCTTTCGCGAATTCAACGTTTCAAAATTCTTCGGTACGCCGCCCGAGAATGTCTCGAAATGAAACTGGTAACAATCTATCCTGAGTACGATTGAACTTTATCTCCCCAAAATAACGTCTACAATGAGATTTTAAGACATGAAATTTAAGCTTAAGCCTTAAGAAACCGTAAGAAATTGACCAATCATAGTCGATTATTCTTCTTTCGATTGTGAATGGCTTATTTCTTACGGCTTAAGATTTAAAGCTTAAATTTTACGCTTTAAAATTTTATTGTAGATGCCGCTTGAGACATGATTTTTCATTATCTGATTAACTTATGGTTTAGACTTGCCTTATTTACTTGATAATATAAAAATTGTGATTTGATTTTCTAGTTATCATTAATCATTGAACTAATGATTTGTAGTGGTATTAAAAGTTATTCACTAAAAAACCATCGGTCATTTAGTGATTAATCATTATAAGTAGAAAAATACAATTTTTACGTTATCATCGAGTTAAGTCTAATCACAAGTTAATCAGCGAATGAAAAACCTATTCTAAATGTAATTAAACTTCATTTTCCTAAAAGATTTGAAATTAGATTTAATATGTTTCGTAGATATGTTTCGCAATATATTAATTAAACATATAGATTTGCAGAAAGAAAACATTAACAAAAAATACTGCAGAAAGTTTCAACATTCTAGCAATCACATGAGAAAAAATAATATTATTATATTGTAACAGCATTATTTTAATTAAAAATGATCTTATTAGTTCACACAATAACAATATCAATAAAGCAAACAAAATTTTAATAATACAACAACATAGCGTATTTTGTTTCAAAAATAATATTATTGAATTAACAAAATTATTTTCAATTAAAATATAATGCTATTGATATAACACATTTTTTTTTAAGTGTAGTAGCAAAATTATTTTCAGACGTAGTTAGTTAAATTTTCATCTCAAAAAAATCATTCTCCGTGTAACAAAAAAAATTATTTTTTCAGAGAAGTAGCCAATAAAGAGTATTAAATGTTAATTAAAATTTTTTATACAGTCAAACTATTTCGAACAGATTCGAAGAATGTAATAAGAAATAATACGACAATGCGTTCATGGTTCTTTAAGAAATACGTTCGTACATCTTTGCCCGAAGTGTTTTGGGGCAGGTCGTGGTGCGAGCACTTATCCAACGTACGGCAAAAATAGCGGTACCGCGTGTAAGTGAACCAGCCCGTAATTACGGGCCCAGTTTCGTCCATGTAACAGCGCCTTGCGGCTCGTACTGGTAATCGATGTGCCGCGCGAGTCCACTGCGAGTTTAATCTGTCGAATCTGGCGCCGTTCACCGCGATCTACCTTTCTGTCTTCGAGAAGTGGAGGATGTTCTGGAATTATCTTGTCAGACTCTTTCAGTTATAATTTCAGATTCTATCAACCTACATACACCACCGTAAAAAAGCATGTAAAATTACACAAATAATATATGTAATAATAAATAGCATGTGTAAATATTACACTATTTATAAAATTGTGAAAGTACTTCCCATCACATTAAAAACGCTACGAATTAATTCCAACACCTAATATACACCTAAAATTGTGCATTTCTACAAAAATAATATTTTTATCTCTAACTGAGTAGGTATATCTTATATTAAATGGAAAATCAAAATAAAAATGATAAACTTAATTCCTACAAATTTACTTTTGCAAATTGTTTTCAAAATTAAGAGTCCTATATATTCTTTATTATATGATTTGTTTAATTATTATAAAAAAGAAGTGTAAATATACATTTCTATAATAATGGATCCTAAAATCACCACTATTTACATTGTAATTTTACATATAACTTTTTACAGTACAAATCGTGTTTGAATATCAAGGAAATTAATATGTTAATGCATTAACATGTTTTTATTTGTATATTCAACGATCAAAAACATAACTGTATTAATTTTTTAGATTATCTCGTCGATCCACTTCCTGTACGTGATCAACGCATACGTTTGCTAAGAAGGCAGCCTTCTCGGCGAAGCAACATCGTAAGAATTTCCGTAATTCCTTAATTTATGTATGCATTCTCGATACGCGTGGCCGTGCAACAGCCGAGGGGTTAACAAGGATCATTCCGCTGGCATGTGGCGCGCACACACGCGCGAACTTCCACGTCCCTTACACGTAAAATCCGATTCGCCATTATCCTCGATCGTTTTCGCGCATCGGCTTTTTCACGCCGGCACGGCGTGAGGATCGCTTTGCCTCGTATTTCGCGTCATATCGCGATCGCGCGAGACACTTACTACCGCGCGCCGAACGGCCGACATCACTTTTATCGAGCAATCAACGTCGGCGCGATCATTCCTGCCTCGAGGCGAAGAGAGGAAAACGAATACGCGTCATAAAAATTCGTCGCTTATTCGAAAGACGCTAAGAACGTGAATTGTCATGGCACGAGTGAGTAAATACTCGGAATGGACCCCGCAGAATGTCGTAACGCGACTGCGTCCAATCTTTATCGATGAAGTCGGTTATTGAAAATAAATGACGTTTACGGCCGTCGACTTACGATTATCGAGTGGTATATCCTTAGCATAATGGAGCTTCGTCTCTTTTCGTATATTTATTCTTTCTTCACAAAAGACTAAGTATTATTTTCGCAAGAATATCAATGCAAGGTTGTTAATCTGCGATTTGTATGTAAATAAAGATAAATAAAAATAAATGTTTTAAAAAATTAAACACGAGTCGTGGTGATTTAACCTTTTTTTCCAAGTTCCTTTTCGCGTGTTTTCTTTACGAGAAAAATATTATTTTCACAAAATATTAATGCGAAATATTCTATTATTAATCTTATATATAAATAAAAACGATTTGCTTATTTTTTTCAAGTTCCTTTCCGCCAAGTCTTTTGACAAGAAAAAACAATATTTTCACAAAAATATCAAAACATTTCATTCGTAAATAAAAATTAATGTCTTAGAGAATTAAACACGAAGCTCAATGATTTTATGACTTTTTCAAAGTTCCTCTTCGCTTTCCTGTTTCATCTCATCTCTCAACGTTTTGATTCTCTCCGTTTACGAGCACATCATGTTGATATATAATAATCCAACTGGTATACCGACGCAAAAGTGTGACATTGAGGATTATGCATTTACATAAAGTATATCGATGTCACAATAAATGTTTCTATTTTAGCTCAACGTTCTCATTAATTCTCACAAAGTTATTCAAAGCAATCAAATCATAACATTGTTACTTATTATAAGGCATAAAAAGGGCTTTAATTACCCACTTATTTGTATCGCCATGGCGACATACAAATTCAAAATATTCTTTTTAATACTTACGATCGTCGAATAATATTCACGACGGAAATTGAAAATCTCACAGGCGATTGCAGGCTTATCGAAATTGCGCAGGCTTTAATCCTGGGCTCGAAATAAGCCGCAATTTCGCGAGCGTCGAAAACTCTCTGAGGAAGTCGGACGGTCATTTCTTCTTACGGGCAGTTTCGGCGCGAACGCGGACGCATCCGCGAAGGGTCTCGCGCAAAAGAGAAGAAGAAGAAAGAGAAAAACAGAAAGGAAGGGGTAGAGAAGATGAAAGAAAGAAAGAAAGCGGAAGAGAGAGGTTGCGCGTGTATGCCCACGTACTTCTCTTCGGTTGAAGTTTGAGTCACGTCGCTTTTTATCGCGCCGGAATGAATCACCGTGCACGCGAGCGGCCAAAGTACCCGGTAGCCGTGCCGAGACACCATCATATTATTTTTACGGCCCCGAAACGTCTGCCGGCATTATCATAATCTCCCCCGGGCGCGGCCGAGCTCGTTCCTCGGCTCCATCGGCGGCCCTCCACCTCTTCGTTTTCTTCACCATCCACGTTGTCGTCGTCGTTGTCGTCGTCATCGTCGTCGTCGTTGTTGCTTGCTTTCCTCGCTACTACCATATCGTGTCGTTGCACTCTTTCTCCTCGTTCGGTCGTTCACTGTCGGTCTCTTTTCTGCATGTTCCCCCGTGCTACTATCGCTTCCCCACCCTTATCTTCACGAGGAGGCTCGAAGTGAACGCCCTTTGAATACGCGGCCGCTATTCGGCGATTTAGAAATCTCCCCGACGAGAAGGTACGCGTCCCAGGTTTTGGTTCGACGTCTTCCGATGGATTCACGATTATGGTCGTGATTTTAAATAGTCAAAGATCGCAAAAGCAAATAAATGGACTATTTATGTGTAATGAAGTAGATAAAAAAGGATCTTTAAACAAGATCTCTGTGTAAGTAATTCCACGTGTACTTTTGTTAACGATAGCATTGGAATATCAGATTATATGAATTAATTTGAATTATTTTTAACCATTTCTATAAACTACCATTACTCCTCAATATGTCCTTTGTTATATGTCTTTATGTTTTTAATACTAAAGTACTGAACAGTCGTTATTGATCATTTCTATTTTTAAAAATAAATTTATATTATATTTCTTATACAAAAAATAGGATTTTTTTAGTTTTCAATAATTATGTTCTTTACCTTGAAATGTTAGGTTTTCATCTTTTTTTTTATTTTTATGATAATTTGTTCACTTGCTCCTTTTAAGTAAGAAGTTGGTACTTCTAATGTTAATTAAAACAATGGAGTTACACAATTTACTCAAAAAATGTATTAAATTTGACTCACAAATGTAATTTATTTACCAGTGCATACATTATTATAGATGTCGTTTACTTGGAAATTAAGCAATTTAATTTACAGAAATGAATTGATTTAACATTTTAATATACACAAACGTTAAAAGTAACAATTATTTAATTAAAAGAATAAATTATATTACTATTTTTGATTTTTAACAGTGTACAGTCCGTTATACTTTTCAAATTTATGTCAAAATAATTTAAATATTTAACAAAAAAAAATTCATATCACTGACTAATTACATTTGCATAATTATTCATAAAGAAGTCGAATTTCATCTCATTTGGTAACATATTCGTAAATTTACGATTAATTTTTTTCTCTCTTTCACCATTCACTCGAGATAATTGTCAAAAGCGAAAAGTGCAGAACTTTAGATATCGTGGCGAATTAAGAGCACCAGAGAGTCAGCATATATTATACCGGAGCGCGAAAGAACCAGGACGAAGAGTGGCCGTGGCGTAAAGCGGCGCGCGATCGGACGGCCATCGTGACGGACGTAAATAATATTTTTACGAGCGGACCGCGGTGCACCGCGCCGCGTCGCGTCGCGCCGCGCCGCCACGGCTTTCTGCTTTCTGCTCCTTTGCTGCGAGAAAGAATGAGTTTTTTTCGGTCAGTGACGCCTGTCTCGAAGTCCCCTTCGAACAACGGCGCGCCGACGACGGTACATTCGCCCGGGGTACCAGGAACTCTGCGGTGTTCCGCTTGCGGTCGTCCCGGATAGGCCGCAACGACCGGCCGCGCGAGCGAGCGGCCTCGTCGTCGAGACCGTAGCGCAGTGTATATGCGTGCGTGTATCTCGACCGCACAAAAAGGATCTCTTTCCTTGCATTTATAGCCTCGGCGAGCTCTTTTCCCGCATTTGACACGCCATTTCGTGTAGCGGCCCGAGCGGCCAGAAAAGATTTACCGACACCGACGCATGGACCGTCGCGTCGCGTCGCGTCGCGTCGCGTCGCGTCGCGTCGTTCTAACACCGGAAAGCATAGCCGCTGTATGTCACGTGCACATCGGTGAGCGATGAATTCTGTTGCCCTATAAAACGCGGAGAGAATAATTTCGAAATAAGAGCAAGAGAGCACAGATTCTTGCATAACACATAAAGCATAAGAAAATCAACCAAAGTCTTTTAATTGATGGAAAAAAAAGGAAATATAAAAGACTTTAATTGTTTCATTACGCGTTATAATTCTATCTACTTCTTTTCTAATTTTAAATTTTATTTTGTAGAGATACAGCTATTAAATGCATATATAAATCGCACGTATACTGATTTTACAAGCAATTTAGAAATGAAAAGGTAGAAATGCTTGCATCTCTTTTTCAGATATTAGATTAATTATTTTAATTCTTATTTAAATTATATAGATGATGATGTACTTATTTCAGTTTATTATATGTATTTTAATTTCATTTGAAAAGTAATCTATTCGTCACTGTGTACAGTTTGTTGAATCGTAGCTCACAGCTCGTCACTTCTCATTCGCCGATGTGCACACGATCTACCTACCAGTTTCGAACTGCGATTTTAAGGACTCTCCATCGTCTGGGATTGCGTGACGCGCGAGAGACACGCTCGTAAAACGCTAAACGGATAGATAGGTGTTTTATTGTGGCAAAGAACTGGAAGAGCTTGGTTTAGTAGTATATGTTTTACATGTACGTTTATATCCTCTCTACGATATGACATCTGCTATTTCAATAGCGAAATTTAATTTGAAACTTGCAAAGAAGTCTAGGGTCTTGCAATAAAAGTGTGAATGACAAGATATAAAATGGATAGTTAAAAAGATATATCAAAGTAGAGGGTTTAATATCTTGGATTTTAAGTATTCTTATAAATCATCAAGCGGATAACGTGAAATAATATATTAACTAACAGATTCACTCATAATAAAATAACAGTTTATATAGTTTTCTGCATGTGCAACATACAGATTTACGAAAAAATATTACGAAAAAAATGTGAGATTTTATTATCAGAATTATAATCTTAATAAATGAGCATATTAAATAGGCTTCACAAGTTCAATAATTATTTTAATACAAAAAATAAGATCATAAATCAAGTGTTAACTTCGAGTCATCATTAACACTTTCAAAATTGTTTACAAACATTTGCACCCAGCAACGAAATATTTGTATCATATATTAACAAAAATAAATTCGTTGCCATTAGTTCTTCCAAAATAAATCTATATATTTTATATATTTTATAAAGTTTATAAATAAATATAAGTTAACATCTATAGGAATAAACATTTTCATAATTTTTTCTTTTTCAAATGAGAAAAGTATACCATTAATCCGCTAAATAATAATTCTCATATTGTGCATTGTATTGCATCTCTTCCGCCTTGTTCGTCCAATCCCAAATATGGAATCCCCAAGCAGAAAACACAAGAGACAACGCAGCTAGTTGTAAACAGGTATTAAAAAGAACATTAGACTCGAGAAAAGTGGCGCGATGAGCAAACGCGATCAATCAACGTAGAAACGTGGTCCACAGGATCTCGAGTATAAGCACGACGAGTAAGAAGATCCTTAGTCCACGAGAAAGTCCACTTGCGAGAAGGGAAAGGGCAACGGTCCGCAATCCACGTAGGACGCAAAGTACTTTATCACTTTTGCGAAAACAATTTAAGAGAAACGTATCATTTGTATACTCCGCGCATTCATCATAAAATAAATTATATCACAATAAGTTCCCATTTGACATAATAATTTTGAAGAAAATGTTGCATAGGTTAGCCCTAAATTAAACGGATTATTAAATTTGAAGGCAACGTCTATATTTCGATTTCGTTTGTGAAAGTATCTTTTATTTCAGAAGTGACACAACTAAAAAAATTAAGAAGTTTTCCAAAAAAACAAAAACTGTTTTCCAATTTGATAAAAAATTGTTCATTAACTAAAAATATCAGCAAAAAGAATATGTTCAACATTAAATATCATTTTCTTTTCACAACACTCAAAAATCTTCCTTTTTTTAATTATAAAGATATTGATGATTTTTTTTAAATCATCTTTTTTGAGTTATGACAAATTTTTATTTTTAAGGTAATGTTTACTTAACTTATTTATAGAAATAATGCAAAAATCATGTTTCTGAGTTGTGTTATTTTTGAAGTTAGGGTATATACTGTATAACCGGTTTAATTATATTATCTCTGTAGCAATTGCGAGTAGCGACTTACATGTACGCTTTAATCTGCTACATACAATCGCTCGTTCGTCTCCCGTGATTTAATGAATTATTATCGAACCGAAAAACAGATGTTACGAATTGATCGATCGAGAAACATGTATTTACATGAAGTATATTTATGCGGATCATTTTTCTTTCTTTTCGACTTTAAAATGTACTATTCACCGAGCTGTGTAAAAACAACTGTGTCTGTACGAATAAAGATAATTTTAACATACCCACCACACTAATTATTCAGACGACCTGATCCCATTTTTCTCTAAAGTACACATATGGGATGTTCATTTTGCTGTACAGCTACAGATATTAATAAATCCTAGCGCATTTTCTTAGCCCGGGATAAATTTTTGTATCGTACGAATTCTTTATTGAACGAGTAAAATTGATGGATCGAAGGGCAAGGGATGGATCGCCAAGGGAGACCAAGGGAGCAGATTAGACACGGGCCGCGACTCCACTTTAATCGATCTGATTTATGTGCTATAAAAGGCGCGGTAATAGCGCTGTAGATTAGACTATTTGTGTCGTCGACAGTTCAAAAATACGTCATCGAGCTCGCGTGGGTAGAGCACGTGCAAGATTCGAACTTGCACATCGAAAACTGGTAAAGGGCTAGCTGTCTGTGCGTAGATCCTTGAAGAAAGGGAGCTAAAAGCGGTAGAGCAAGGAGCTAGGGGAAACTTTGGTAGGTCTGACGCCTCCTCCGCCTTTCGTTTAGCTATAAAATACAGATAAAGGGCGACCCTGTTTAAGGGTGCTGCAATGGGATCGGTCGGTTATGCTCGCAATTTTAAAAAGAAAGGGAGAGAGGCTCTTCCGGCAACACTGCGTAGTTTTCAGGAAGGTTCATCGCAGAAAAATGTTACGACGAAATGTTAAAACATCCCTTTTTACCTTTCTTTTATATTTGTTGAGTTCTAAAGAACGAAAATAGTCAGTCCAATGCGAAAGCTCCATCAGGAAATAAATCTTTAAATCATTTTTTTATTAATTTAATGCTAATTAAATTATTTATCTACACGAAAACAATTTTACTCAAGTATTTGATCAAAAATTTAGCTAGATAAGATCCGGAAATAATTTTATTGGACTATCAAAATAGTTATGTAAGAGTATTACGCTCGAGCATAATAAGCAATGCTACAAATTAATATTCTAGCAACCAGATCATCCCCTTGATCATCCCCTATATAATTATATTGATAATTCAACAAAATTATTTTCAGATTTGTATCTAGCTAAATGTTTAAATACTTTAGAAATGTTTTTCCGTGTATATATAGCTATCTAGTTGCTTGAAATTTTTAAGTAAATTTTACAATGTACGGAGAATAATGAAAAATATCAAAATTATTCTTTATTATTATTAATTATATATCTAATATATTAACAGGAGCTATTAATTCTTGAATATCTAATTGCCCGAACTTTTAAAGTAAACTTTATAATGTAGAGAGAATAATCAGAAATATGTCAAATTGTTCATCTATCACTCCTTCCTTTACCTGTCTTCATAAATGAACGTAAAAGCTCGCGCTTTTATTCGCTTTTATTCGCTTTTATTCGCTTTTATTCGCGCTTGCACACGCGAGTAAAATATTAAAATTTTTTTCGGGTAATACCGCGCATAATGTAATATCCGTACGTGTCGCCACGTTTTACTTCCTTTACGCGTCATCGTCGTAAAAGTAAAGGATCGCTCGCGAACCGTTGGCATACGCGAATAAATCGTTTTAGCCGCTTCCGCGCAGGAAACGTAATCTCGTTAACTTTTACGCGCAGTCGCGAGCGGCGTTAATTTTTCACGCGGACTGACACCTCGCGCTAGAGTTTATGCTGGAGACGTTTCAAAATATTTCAGGCCATGGAAACAGGGCGGTGGATGACGCGAGAGAGCACGGTAATTCGGAGCACGTTATAGAAAGCGACTCGCGAGTTACCGCGTTACCGCCGTTGATATGACACAGACGCGACAGTTACGACGACGTCTTTTATCTTGCTACTCTTTGAAGATTGTCCGATCAAAGAATCTTCGGCTCTTTATTCGATTCCACTCTGCCTTCGGTTCGACTTTACCGAAGCTTCCTCTATTATTGAATTTTTACATTGCCTCGAGAAATTTATATCAATCAGAACAACTTAATAATTAGATAATTCACTTACTCAATTTCAATTTCATTGTTTAATACATCACAAGAATCGCATTTGTAAAAATATTTGTACGAAAATACTAAAATTCAAACAAGCATTTAAAGGTTTGGAAAATCAAGAGTTTCAAAAAGACAATTTCAAAGTTACAAAATTATAATACATATTATAACAAGTTCCTAAATATATTTATATTCCCATAAATAAATATAACTAAATATCATAACATTTGTATTTTTTCGATGTGAATAAAAAATAAATAAATAAAACAGAATATTTAAGTGAAATTTAAATAGCTATTATATTTAAATATAATTTGTAATATTTTTAACTCATTTTTCTCTTTAAATCGAATATTATGCTTCGTCTTGCAGACGAGAGAGATCGATAGATTTGTCGGAGTTGCTACAAGTTCGTCGGTAAAAGAACATTCGGCTAGTTGTCCATACGGGTTTCTGTTGGCTCGCTTTGAACTTTTATCACCACGAGAGAGGCGCGTATAATCTACTTTTTACTCGTCGCACACGTGTCTTCGAGCTTTACGTTCGCGGGCTGGCAGTAGCCTGCGGCTTCCCGATCCGTCGATACATTTATGCCCTTTTATTTCTCTTGGAAAAAAGGCCTCGACCACGTTCCCTTTATACTTCTCGCGCTGTGTGTTAAAAGTTATACTTGGATTCATTCGAGTATAGAGCGAGCAATCGACTTGCACTTTTCAAAGAGCACAACTCTTTTTAGTATCCCGTTTCGACATCGTTGTTAAAAATTAGAAATAATGCCATTGTATACTCCAAATTTCTTGAAATGAAATATCACTCCAAGACAGTAAAAATACAATCACTTCTAAAAAAGAGTGAAAATTGTCACTCCTTTTCAAGAAGTAAAATATTTTTACTCCGTTTCAAAAGTGATTGTATTTTCATTTTCTTAAGTGAGATTTTACTCCAAAAAATTTAGAGTACAGGATTTTGAATAATTCAATACAAAAATTTAATACAAAAGAATTATCTCCACGGAAATAAATAAAATAAAGAAAAAAAATAAGATAAAGAAAAAATGCCTGTTGATGTATAAAAAAGTAACAGCAAAAGGAAATATACACTGAAGAGATTTTGCTGAAATATCTAAAAATTTAGGTAGCTGCAAATCTAAAAATAATTTTGTTAGACCATCAAAATAATTCTGTAAGAAACACAAGCATAATAGAAAAAGTTTTTACATTCTAACAAGTAGCTCGAACGTCCTACATATTATTATGAGTTGGTCTAACAAAATTATGTTCTGATTTGAATCTAGCTAAATTTTAAAATATCAAAAACATAAACTAACTTTTATTGCAAAAACATTTTTTTTTCAGTTGTATTTGAAGAAATACAACTGAATCTGTTATACGCAGATATTCAGTTTAAGTAAATTAAACTGAAAACGGAGGGTATATCATTCTTAAAGTGCAATGAATTGGAAAGAGAAAACATCAGATCGAATGTCTCGATCGTCGATAGATCGCAACCGGATCCAAGAGCGAGATATCCAGAGGATGCTTCATATCCAGAGGAACTACGCTCTTAGATCGCTCGTTTCTTTCTCGCACGTCGCCCGAGGGATCCCAGCGGCCGTCTTATAACGCTAGCTGTTTATTCCCTCGCCTCGGGAAATTATGCAAAGTGTAATGCAAATTTTCAAAGCAGTGTACTCCTAGAATCGTCATTAGCTTGCATACGACATACTAGCTTGTAGCATGGTAGCTCGCAACGGGATCGTTCGTTAATTTTTTAACCAACTGCGATGCGCGGATAGTCGCACGGATGGCAGACTGCATACCACACTGACAGCGCAACGAGTTAAGCGCTAGTTTGTTAAAGATTTTAATAAACACGGCATACATACGGCGTGCAGGTATACGCTTTCGAAGAACACAGGTAGTAAGAATATTTTAATATATTATCATTTTTTAAATTGCTGCGAGTAATAATATGAATGTATATATATCAGTGGGAATTATTGCCTGTGTGTGATTTTCAAGATAATATGAAATTAGCACATAAATGTTTGACCAGCATATTTTATACTGTGTTTTCATGTACGAGAAATACATCCATCGATCACGACAATAGAAAAGAATTAATGACTCGAAAGAATCCTTCCACGTTAAGGTGCATACTCTACATAATTCGCAAATCGCAAAACGTAGTTCGCAAATGCTGACGCAGAATGACGATCACCGCACGCAAGATACGCGCAGAAAACCAACTGCACGCAATGAAAAAACAAACGTAAATCTTCATTCTGCATTTGCGTTTGCGAATTACAATTTGCGATTTATGAATTATGTAGAAGCACCATTAAGGAGATGACGTGACGATCAAATTTGATCGACGTCGATAATACAAACTTTTTTAATTCCAAATTAATAATGATATATTTAATTCATTTTTTATATTATATTAGTCTCACGCAAAGATATACATCTGTCTTTATTTAATATATTGCAGCGTCATTTCTTGCAAGATCGAGTTTACTTTTTAGACACAATTACTATTCTGTTTTCTGAATCTTCGTTAATCTTCAAAACCAACTGCACGCAATGAAAAAACAAACGTAAATCTTCATTCTGCATTTGCGTTTGCGAATTACAATTTGCGATTTATGAATTATGTAGAAGCACCATTAAGGAGATGACGTGACGATCAAATTTGATCGACGTCGATAATACAAACTTTTTTAATTCCAAATTAATAATGATATATTTAATTCATTTTTTATATTATATTAGTCTCACGCAAAGATATACATCTGTCTTTATTTAATATATTGCAGCGTCATTTCTTGCAAGATCGAGTTTACTTTTTAGACACAATTACTATTCTGTTTTCTGAATCTTCGTTAATCTTCTACACATATATATACAAATAAACTACGTTCAGCTAATATATTTTTTTTTAGACTGTTAATCTTAATTTTACAAATTCAATATTACTTGTTCCAGTAATTATCTGAGGTCCGCTGGATACATTTATGCTATTCATATAAACTATAAAATTTTGATATTAAAAGCGAACTTTAACCTCAGATAGCAATTATATGAGCCACAAGTGAATTTTTTAATTTTTGTTTAATTCTTTTTGAAATCAACACGCTTGAACTTGTATGTATTTTAATTCTAAAAAAATTTGTTATCCGTATAAAGCTAGATCAAATATTTTAGATACACTACAATTCAAGGTAATTCCCGTCACACTAACATCCCCTTAACGAGAACTCCAAGGAGACGTCGACCTCCTCTTTTACTACCCTCGATCTTTCCTTCCTCGCGTAACCGATGAAAATCTCGTGGGCGTAAAATACGCGTATCTTAAGGTCTCCTAAAGTCTCGCGGGCGACATCGCCGGGCAATAAAGTCCATTCGCGTCGCATTTCTTCAGATTTGGACCTCGCAAATCCCTCGCTTCGCCGAACACAATACACCCTGTGTTCGGGAATGCGGCGCGTGAGAGACAAGCGGGACGGCGAGAAGATCTCACGCGAAATTATGCGCAAGTTCGCGGAATCGCACGTTCGCAGTGAATCAAATGCTTTTACGACACGTTCGAAAATCTCGCGTACGAGTCCCGACAATCGGTCACAGTTTCTTTCTTGGAATGCGCGGACGTTATCCACGCCCGCAGGATTTATCTCCCCGGAATTTCTTTTTGGTGCTGCCGTTGATGCTGCTGCTGCTGCTGCTGCTGCTGCTGCCGCGACTGCCGTCGCTGATCTCGGTGACCTTTCACGGCTTAACGGAACGCGGTCGAGGATCCTTCAGATTTAACGATCGACCATGGAGTTTCGGTCCGGCGAATCGTATCTCCGGGCTCGCCAAGAAGATTTCTTCTCCTCGACGAAGTAGGAGGTACCGCGACGTCTTGCTCATTTTGTCGCGACCTTCGCGAGCTCTCCTTTCGCTTTACCTTCCGTGAATATTTGATTTCACTGTAAACGATGCAAAAATCCGGTATCTATAAGATACTGTGATAAACGAATAATAATGCATATCGTCGAGATTTTTATTCGCGATAAGTCAATAAAAATACTTCGTTAATTTTGTACAAATGTAAAGTCGAAGTAATAAAGATATTCTCTCTGCATTCATATTCGCCGATTATTTCCGCAAACATGTTTATTTTAATAATTCCGCATTATCCCTCGTCGCTGTCGTTGTTTTTCAATTTGCTTGAAAATTTCGCACGAGAGGAATAATTCGCGTTGGTCTTGGCTTTATGCGGGACAGGATGTATCTACTACCCCTCTACGAGGGGAGTTTAGCGCGGAATATTTTACGTGTGGCCGAAGCACGCAAAATTATTCGCCGCGGTAAACTTTCCCTGCGCTAAACATAATTATGATTACCAACTTCAAATATGGTCGCAGCCAGCAGCAACAGCCTCCAATTTGCGTAGTTGCCTCGAGCGCGTAAATAAATGTTTGCGGTAGCACGGAAAATACCAACGCCCGAATAACGAGTCAAACATCAACCACGGTTTTCCGTAGGGTGACGTTATTTCCACCTTTGATGATGTATTGGGCAATTTTCGAAGAATATCCAAAAACGGCATGGTGGTGTAAATTGTAGCTCGCGGTCCGGGGTTTTAAAATTGTTTGAACTGTTGCGTACAACAATTTAACGCGAAGATCAAATTTTCGTATCCCCAATGTAAACTCGAAGTTATATAAATATCAATAAATTATTTACGCGTTTAAGTATCTGAATATAACTGAAGATTTAAGAAAATGGAAGATTTCAGAATCTATACGAAACGAACGATTTTGTTGATTTATTTAAATATTTATCTAGATACATACAAATCTGAAAATAATTTTGTTGAACCATCGAAATAATGTAGAACGCTCGAACATTGATGATAATATTGCAAGAAGTTTTAACATTCTATCAATCAGTTTAAACGTTCAACATAATTAAGGTATAACGAAGCAAAATATTGTAAATGTCACTTGTTAAATTTTTCAGGAGGAAAGAAATCTTATTTTAAAAATCTACAAAAAATTACTATAATAATTAAAAATCTGAGCAATCAGTCTGCAAAAAATTGTAATTATAAAAAATGTGTTAGTTGTTAAAATTTCAAAACGCTGTAAATTCAAGTGAAAATGACAATTGCGCACAATGGATTTACAATGTTCTAAGTTTCATTATTCATTTTTCTTTTAGCACTTTTTATATCAAATAATAATATGTGATAAAATACAGCGCTTACAGTCTATTCATACAAACTCATTTTCACAATTTTGATACAATTACAACGTTTTACATGGTACGTCTCAATTATTTTGATTCAATCAAAATTTTTTTCTAATATAATAAAATTTTTAGATACTTCGGCAAAATCGTTCTTTTTATAAAGTTTAAAAATTCGATCTTGGTGATTTCAAAAATCAGACGATTAACATCGATAATTCGATCATTTGCTTTTAGTATCCTCCATTTTCCTTGGATTCATCGAAGATATCCTTCACGAAAGACCGGTCTTTCTCTCCTGGTATCTTCCTTTTACCCTATAACGTCGACCGACATGCACTGTGAAAACGTCTTGGCGAATTGCCACTGCCAAACCATAAATCTAATCGGTCTTCGCGTTCTCGAAGCAACGTTGTTGCCTCTCGATCTTAACGATCGAACTGCCGAGGTCGCTTCAACGAGAACAACTCGCGCGTATACCTAGCGATGTGATCGAAACCGTCGACCACCATCAAAGCTGAAATACTTATCTCAAGGATAAAGAAGTAAAAAGAGTTTTAAATCTAAACATGCAGTTTTAGCATCAATAAACTTATTTTCCATGTATCATTCTAACTGTCCGTCACGTTCACGTTATTGTAAAGCACGTAAAACTTTATCTTATCTCAAAAACTAAGTGCTCGGATTATCTCGAATGTTACAATTGTCTTTGTTATTCATCCCTGTCCATTATTTACCAGGTCACATTCCTTGCAATTTTATATTCAACACTGATAACATATTTCTCGTGTACCATTTTATTCGTCACGTTTGTTGTTGTTCGTTATTGTAGAGCACGTAACTTTATCTTATCTCAGTAACAACTAAATGCTCGGATTATCTCAAATGTTACAATTGTCCTCCTTTGTTGTTATTCATCCCTGCCTATTACTGTTATAACGTCGCGTTCTTCGCAAAGTCGCAACCCTGACGAAGGGTCTAAAATATGAGATAATTTAACAGCGGTTTACATGGAGCCTCTGTGTTAATCAGCGGTCAATCAAGCGCATATTGGATAATGTAACTGTCCAGTATGACGATTAACCAAATATACTGTGCACATCAAGTATATATCCGATGCCAAAACCTAAAATTCTCGCCGCTCGTGGCGAAGATCGGCGCAATTTATGTCGACAGCGGTCTCGGTAACTGCCGGAGTTTCGGACGCGCCACGAGTGCGACCCCTGATCCAACGCGAGCGGATGAGTTACGAGGTAGGAGGCTGTTCAACGTCGTCTTCTTTACGAACTTTGGAAAATCGTTAGCCCACACCACGTCTCTAATAGGAAAACGTCGCAACTTGCTTCTTAGCAGAACTTACTTTGTAAAAACTGTGATTGAAAAATGAAGACGATCTAATAACTCGATGAAAAAGCAATTAAATATATCATTGTTGTGAGTGCAAGTTAATTTATACAGCTCTGTAAAACTAACGCAATTCTTGTTAATATTATGATTCTTAAATTTTTATTTAGATACGGTAATGTTATTTGAAAGAAACAAATATAATGCTATAAAAAAATGTAATTTTCTAGCAACTAAGTTTGAGCGTTCTACATATTTCGATGATCCAACAGAATTATTTTCAGATTTGTATCTAACTAGAATTGTAGATACTTCAACAAAAAGTTCGCTCTTTCCATATCCAACGCAGCGATTAAAGTATGAGAGCCTGCAACGCAATCAGCGAAACAAAGTGATTCGTTACTGATGAATTTTTACCAATTTCGTTGCGCATAAACAAATTCTCACAGACCAGTGGTAGCGATAACGTTCGCATAATTGTACGGAACGCGTGTTTTCGACAAAACGATTTTGCAGACGGTTATTTATTGCGCGTGGGAGAGCACGAGAATAGGGATATACTGAAAAAAAGTGATGAAGCAAGGCAAAGTGAAACTTTCCTCTCCGGAAGAGAGGTGCAGCGGGAATTACGTACATTATTACGAGTCGAAATGTCGGTATTGTGCCAAACGACCCACGCGGTCTTGTAGCTGAAATTGGATGGGACGACGGCGGTTAAAAGGGCTCGTTATTCTCGTAATAACATCTCGCCGCGCGTGCATGCGCGCATCACGAGGGGGTTGCGACAATTTTAACAGAGTACTGAAAAAAAAAACTCGTTACACACTCCGACGATTTCTCCAACGTGGTTACATTCAATTAATTTCAGATATAAAATGTTGTTTTCACGCGGAATATCTGGCGGTGGTCCGATATGCAACGCGTTACGCAAAAATTGCATTCATGCTTTCCCAAATTGCGTTGCAATGTGGTACGACGTTTTTATAATGTAGTTTCATTGACTGCCTCGGTTTCAACATATTGTACCACATTGTTGTTTCCGAAATTGCATTTCTCATTGCATTTTCCATCGCAATTCCCATCGCGACGAATTGAGAAACGCTGCCGTGCGTCGGAATCATAAAGTAATCGTAGCGCAAAACTGCAACTCTGCTCTTTGCCGGCCTTATCTCCCGCGTTTGCGACAGATCGGTTTAAGGTGTCCGGGAGTCACAACTACAATATCCCGGCTGATACTTGCGCAAGACTTACGGCCCAATTACCAGCGAGCGAACGTTTCTCGGATGGGAGGCACCGATATCGATCGATCTGTCGTCGCGGAGCAACGGCAGCTGAAATTTCCGCGGTGGAGCTCTGTTTTAATGAGAGCAGAATTTTGCGTTTTATGCTGTTGGAATTACACGGTACATGCTTCCCTTTCCGTGTGTTCGCCCGGCAATACACAAAACTCGAGGCTGAGCATTACGCCGACGCGTCGATTTTTGCTCGCTCGATCGATCGAACGCCGGCCATTCGAATAATTGCAATTTCACCCTCGCGTCGGTAGACAAATCACGACTGTTCTGCAACAAGTAGTTATCAACGGCATTGAATTTCTTGTACACCTTCGATAGTTATATACTACGATCGTCGGAACCGAAGAAAATAAAAGTCATAGCAGCAGGTTAATAAAGGAAAAATCATGAAGGTACAGCCGAAGGTTTATTTAATGCAGCGTACCTCTCGCATTTCTGCAGATGGGAAATTTCTATAATGAGCAAATAAGAGAAATTTTGAAATGTTAAGTACACACACACACGCACACACACGCACACGCACATCACGAACACGTTACATGTACGCGTTTCGCGCATACGGTTAGCTCTATAATCCTAATTGAGTACTCACGCGAACGTAAAGTCCGACGTGTACCGCGTGTACTTCCGAGACGATTAGGAGTGTAATAAGAACCAAAATTATCAAACAGCATTCGCCTCCGCATTATTACAGGACATTCAGGTTTTATTTGAGGCACTCGAGAGCGCTATATAGTAGTAGTAATTCACTCTTCAATCGCCGCATCGGATTTATATTATAATCTTGAAACGGGCTTAAGTAAAATTGCGCAACACCTTGCTTTCGCATCAGTGAAAGCGCGCGAGCGCGGAAAGATAATGAAGTCACGTATTGTACAACAAACGCGGAGGGTTTCCACGAGGCGGTTTCCTTACTCGACATTAGTAATTTTATCCCGCGCGCGGGATAGCCCGAAGTCGGGCCGAGATAGACATTCGAATCGTCGTTCATGGAAAGATGCAATAAAGTTCCCAGACGCGGAGCACACTTTACGCTGGTTAGCGGTTAAGTACCCGGCACGTAAGAAGGACCCGTTATGTAAGTCTGTTCGCGATTAGTGCGCTATGCATACGAATTAACGCGCGCAGCATCCGGAGTATCATATTCACTCAGCCCGTTTTCTCTCCGCGATCAGATGTTCCCGAAGTGTCGAACGTCGTCATGAAAAAAGTTTCAAGAGCCACGCGTATAGCGGTAAATCTTCTTAAAAACTTGACCAATTTATTCGTGATCGAATCTTCACGCGCAACGACTTTTTCTGCATCGCGTGCGGGATTTTGATAGGTCACGTATAAAATATCGCGCGACCCTATGATCGGTTCTGGATGCTCCTCAGCTGTACTTGGAACAGTTATGGGAACCAGGTCGCGCGCGGGGATAGAATTACACAACCGTTTGATGGGCGAGGCTCGGGTTCGGAGCAACCGCGGTGAAAGTGAAAGATTCTACTTCTTAGCAGAGACTGCGCGATACATCCTTTCAAACGATTGTCGATTAGTGCCGGTCGACGTACACCGATTTTATATATACCTGCAAGACGCCCACCACCTTGACACCGATCAACACTTTTCCTACGATCCGCTCGAGCATCTCGTTAAGATCACGTGCAATTTTCTGCACGTACGTGTAGGTTTGACATCAACGTACTTGGAATCTATCAGAACAGCAAAGCTAATGCGTCGATTTTCCGTGTAATTTTCATTTTAAAAATTGAAAATTGCCTGCCGTCATAAATATCTCGTAATTTGATAAATCTGTAAATGCCGCGTTCAGAGATGCTGGTCACGAGAGTAAGAGAGGATCGGAGAGGATCGGCGAGGATCGCCTCCTCGCTTAATATGGTCCGCCGTAATTCCACCGTTTCCGTTGCAGTCCGGCAAAAGTGTACGGAATATGCCTCACTTTGTCTTCGTTAACTCGAAAGGCTTAGCAGAAAAATGCATAGGATCTTCGCTCGCGGCAGTGACCGATCCGCAAAACGGCATCCGACGGCATCGCGTTGCAAATGCATTGCGTTGGACCGAGCAGGATGTTGAAAACCCAACACGGAGGCTGTTACTTCTATCTTTCTCTCTCTTGTTGGGTCAGACCAGGTCGACATTGCACGAGCATTCTGCACGCTCCTCACATATGAACGCATCCTACATCGTATCTCGACTAACTTTCACGCTGGGGATCGCGCCGACCGGAGAAAAGTTATGCTCCTGACACGTACGTAACGTAACGAGAATATCTACCCGTTTGTCTTACTATTTTCCTTACGAGTAACGGACATGTAATAACACCCTTTAATTATTAACAAAAAATTAAGAGTTGATTATTAATTTTATTGAACGACTAAGTCTTGTACAAAAAGATTCCAATCTTCTTTCCGTAATTTGGTTCCTTTCGTGCGCAGTTTAAGTTTTTTTATTATATTCTAGGCTTATAAAAAAAACGTATAAAAATTCAAGATTACTTTTCAACATTTTTATTAACATTACTAAATAATTTTTTAATTCAAATGTTAAAACTTTCATTTATTTTATTTACTCTGTTAACATTAATATAAATAAGCTTACTAAATTACGCTTACTATTTTAGTCCAAAACAATATCAAATAAAAAAATAATTTGATCAACTGGATCTCTATCTTTCAAAAGGAAGGGTTAAAGGGTTAAGAATTGCTACGTGGGTGGCGGAATGAGCAGCCGTGCGGAGGATCGATGCGCGATTAAATAAACGGCGATTTTATTGGCTCCGGCGGCCGGAGTTATATCCTGGATAGAGAGAACCGGAGTGTTAACTACGATGTACCGAGGATAACCTAACCGGGCGAGCATGCAGGCCGCTCATCTACGTACGCGTGTAGCAAGTGGGTAGACCCCGGCCGTGAGATAGGCCGGTTTGTCGCACGTGCGACCGTGGGATCGTACAAGCGGAGCAACGGCAGCATCCCTGTTATTTACTGCCGGCTACCTCCTGTCCCTCGGGATACCGGCGGTAATTAAGAACGGCTGTCGAGCAATGCTTTACCAAGAAACGACGAAACTACGAATATATCTATCTCGCAACGTCTCGTGTCCCTCTTCACGCCGCGAGCTTGGAAATTAATTAATAATATCTATCTGTGTGCCTATTCCCTTCTTTGCCTGCTTACCACCTAACGCGAAAGAATTACAGGACGCATCGAAAGAACTTGGTTTATTTTCTAATTAATATCCTCTAATTTTTGCAAACTTGTTTGATTTTTTTATCAGATTCTTTTTTATTCCACACTGAACAAACCTACTAAATTTTAATAAATCATTTGTTTAAATAGTATCAACTAAAATATAACAGTATATTTATTTAAGAACTATTAAGTTAATTTAATTGCACTTTTTATTTACTGTATGTAAATATTTAGTTCCTAGTACAATTGTTTGCAAATGCTTTACGTTACTTGATGAAATAAGCAAAGGCTTTAGAATTAATTGGGTAATAACGATACTGGCGAGTATTTTCTCGTTCCTATCTCGATGGACGATAAACATTATTTTGGAACGTGCCCGGCATCGGTCGGTTAATTGCGGCTCTTGCACTTAAGATCATCGATAACGATCGGGGACGATCGAGGCCCGGATAAGTGCATGTCCACCCGGACTGTGCTTATCCAGCGCGTCGTCTTGATATAACATTATTAGGAATAATAAGTAACTTAATTTCGCGGAATGGCGTGCCGCTGTGCGTCTACATCGCCATTAACCGTATGTAACATCGGCACCGCAATTACGGCAAACAGCTCGGTCGACTTGCTGTAACATCATTTAAATTCAAACATCGATCGTCCTCTTCGCGAACAGTATAGAATTACCTTGCATCTTCCAAGTACGGTAGCAGCGCAGAGTTTCGTTAACTATTATTATTCGCACAAAACCATAATTCCTCTTTCAGATAATGAAATATTATTTGGGAACCGATATTTTTCGCAAAAATAAGCACGAAAAATATTTATAACGTGTCAAATCAACTTCATTACAATCAATATAGAAATAATAATAATTATACAAAATAGAATGTAAAGATATATAAAATCAATGTTTTTTTAGACTTAAAATATATACCACGTCTAAAAACGGGTCTCTATAATGTTATAATGGTCTTTTTTGAAAAGATGGGAATTAAATTTTTACGGAAAAAAATCAGTTTTAATGTGAAGTATCTAAAACTTTAGCTAGATACAGATTCAAAAATAATTTTGTTCAATCATCAAAATAAATATGTAGAATGTTAATTAATGACAAAACTATAAAAAAATTTAACATTTCAGTAGACAAATAATTCAAGAATCCCATATAAAAATCCTACATTATTATGATAGTCAATCAAAATTATTTTCAGATATGGATCTAATTAAAGGATCTAATTTTAACAAGACCTTCTTTCCATGTAAAAATCCTCACTTTTTAAAATTCGTATTATATATTTTTATGGTTTTTTTACAGTGCCTTAAATTATTTTTAACATCATAATCCCGAATGTAATCTTTTGTACAGGTTAAAAAATTCTTAACAAATAATATAAGTAAAAGAAAAAAAAAACAATTTTAAAGGTACTATTTCCTAATCAAGTTGGTCAAGATTTCCAGGTTTTCTTTTTGAGCTTAGGAGTACGCATGTACACTTGATTCGCTCTGTAATCGTTACTTTTGTAGGAGTAAGTAAATACGAATCGGATACGAGTTCTCGTCTCTAACACTGATCTATAGAAACTGGACGATTTCGTTTACCGTCAGTCTTACATTCAGTTTCGTTTGATGGCTACTCGCCGGTTCTCCATGTTAATCGTCCGCATGGTCGCGCATGGTCATCTACGGTCTACGATAATTAGACAATCAACAGGGATCAGAGGGGAACGATGGTGCATCCTGCGCGCGTACTATCCGCCGCACTAAAATGCCAGAGTAAAATTAAAGCCCTCGCTTTTGGTGGCGGTCGCGGTAGCAAGAGGGAAGGGGACTTATGCTTTACTGCCCTTTACTGCCCTATACTGGACCCGTAGCTACTACCCGCAGCATACCAGCGGTGGTTCTCAAGTCGGCCAAATTACAAAAAAACAAGCTGCACAAGAGCCGTACGTCATTGTGACCTCGAACATTTACAGAGGTAAAGTGAGTTACGAAATTGGACACGATGCATAAGTAGTATCTTGAACGCATCGCGACACTTTACGGCTTGCGGTTCCTTCTGCGGTTTGCGACGAGAGAGACGGATTTCGAACGTAGTAAAGACAAACAGCCACCAGGAGGATATTAAATCACTGGACCTATCGACTTTCTTCGAAAACTACATCTATATTACGACAATTTGTATAAAATCTTTAAAAAATTTGGATTTTCATTACTTTGTTCATTGAAGTTTTTCTGGAAAAAAAAAAAAAAAAAAAAAAATTCTTGTCTCCGAGTATTTGACGAAATTTCAGAATAACAGAGCCGTTTACAAGCTTAATTTACAGCAGTATACGAATTGCGTTTTCATGCCTGAAAATGAAATTGGGAGACACTGAGCAGAGGACCCTTGCGATGAGTATTACGTTACGACGCCTACTGTGAATGCGACCAGGGCTGTTTGCCGGGAAAGAGCCACGCAACCCCTCGTTCTCCTGACCTTAAAGTACGCGAAACACATTTGGACTCGTTATGTTAACTGTCGGAAGGTGGTTCAATTGAACGGGATTATGAAAAGAGACAGACATACGATGCCGAGTCCGTTTAGCAATAGTAATCCGAGACTATTCAACGGTCAGAATCTCCAGAGTCCACAGAATCCCGTCGTATTCGACGTTAAATGGACGAAAGATAAGGGGAAATTGCAATTTATCACCGAGCGGATTATTGCCAGAGAAATATCACGTAGACAAATATTACTAAAGCAAAAATGTAGGCATGATATAATATAATATTTCACGTCATTGTATGAGATATACTAAGTGTAATTGTATTTCTATTGGACCATTATTCTGGAACTCAAATAAACGTATTGGCGTTTATTTCGATCAAAGTGGGTCTTGGTACATAATGATATTTCTTTTGTATAAATTTTACAATTTCCAATCCGAACGAACTGCGCGCTGATTATTCGTCGATCTTGAAATATAATACAATCATGCACTGTTAAATTCATAATATCAAATGGCCATCAATATGTCATTAATTTAACTCAAGAAAATACTAAATGTACTAAATTTGACTCAAATTCAGTTTATTATTTATTAAGTACATACGTTAATATGAACGTTGTTTACTTTGAAACTATTCAGAAATGAATTGATTTACATTTTGACACAGATAAAAGTTAAAAGTAACAAAACATTATTTTTTAATACAAAAAATTGACTTATTATAATTGTTTCTTTAATATCTGACAATGCAGACTGAAGCGAGTAAAATCACAAATTAAATTAACCAACATTTTATTATAATATCGTTGATGTTAATGAATATCTTTAAAACAATGTAAAAAACTTATTGCGAAAAAATAACACCTCCATCGGAATTAAAAAAATTATTCAAGAAACAATTTAACGCAGTACATTACACATACTCTATTAAATAAACATTCGATTACAATTTCACCATAGTTATTAAAAAAAGAATTAATTACATCAATCAAATCGATTTATTAATTTTACAGCTGAATAAAGAGAGAGGAGATCTGAAGGAAAAGGAAAATTGCAAAATCTGTCATAAGCGAAGAATTGCTCTGATCTCAATTTCGCGATACAGCGGGGGAATTACAAGATCGAAGTAAAACACCGGCGAACGCTCGTGCGGCGATCAAACGACATCCGACATTCGTAAACCTGGGAGGCAGCGCCTTGTAACTAGTCATTACGACAAATTCCCTTAGGTAATTTCTCCCGCTCGAGGCCGACCCGGTTTTAGAAAGTATCGGGGGAAAGGAGAGTCGTAAAAAAGACGGCGCGCGGGTAAATGATTCATAACGCGCTCGACTTCCTCCGTCAAAGGGGCCGGCGTTTATTCGATCGATAAATAATATTGGCAATTATTGCGGTTAAACTTTAACGACAAAGTCTATCGCGCGGCGGTCTCTCCACCACCTCCTTCTCCTCCTCCTGCTATTTCTCCAACCCCCCATCCCTTACTCCGTTCTCGATGATCACCGATTACCGATTAGGCTAGTAATTATTTCCGCGCGCCGACCGATCTCGACTGGTGCGTTCGCCTCTTCATCTTCTCGACGGAAACCGCTCGATTACCGTATAGCGATTTTACCGCAACGTAAGGTGCATCACTGAATAGAAACTCATCAGAAAATCACCGTGGAATCTATGTTTATCTCTGCGTGATTAGGCAAAGTAATGCTATGCTTTTTTCAAAATTACAAATACGATGCAATCAGTTTTAATCACTTTACACTCGTAAATTATTACCGATCGTTTATTCATCGATGGGATCGTTCTCTCTTTCTTTCTCTCCTCCCCCCCCTCCCCTCCTCTCTCCTCTTTCTGCTGAATTCGTTAGTTTTAATAATTTTCTTTTACTACTGGGAGATATATAGTGAAACGATACATATAGAATGTGCTTTTATCAGTACGTCAGATGATGATAAATCACGTCGCGTTGGCGAAATAGTTGTTGCCCCCGACAGCAATGGCAATTTTCGAAATAACTTAGCGCGAGATAATAAATTGCATACTGCGCATCTGTGCATCTGTTCCGCGTGATGCGTAGCTCCAACGCCCGACACGCCGCTGCAGAATGCAGCCCTCAGGCGTGTATCCCAAGCCTTCAACCAGTTTTATTTAATTTTAGAATATCGTTTTTTTGTTAATTAATCTACAACGTTATCACGGTATATTACATTAACAAAAACCCATTCTTTCACGATAATTAGGTATAAAAATTATGTTGATACATTAAATGTATACGGAAAGGACAATTTTATTAAAAGCTCTAAAATTTTGATGGATATAGATTTGAAAATAATTTTGTTGGAAACCCAAACTGCTAGAGTAGTATCATAATTCTTGTAACATTACGCATTTTTATTCAACACAATTATTTTTTATGGTCCAACAAAATTATTTTCAAATCTGTATCCAGCAAAATCGTTCTTTTGATATAGAAATAGTTAAAGCAACAATATAAAAATCAATGGTTTTAGATTTTTAACGATTCGATCGAGCAGTTCGAGCGATTGTCCGTTCGGTAGAAAATCTCACGCAAATTTCATGTTAAGTCGTTCGCGATTCTCGCTAGTTTCATTGGCGATGGACGAGCGAGAGAGCGAGCGAGTTGATTCCGGTGAACCGGGAGAAGAGCCAAGGCTCGCGGAGTTCTCGGCAGGAAAGATGGCTACGATCGTAAATCTCTGCCTCGGCGGAACTGGTTATACAAAATAGGCTCCGCTCCCGGGAGTTATACCTGCCTACTCCAAATGCAAACTTCTTCACCGAACGCGCGCGAACCGCACGAATCCGCACGAATCCGCTCCCCGACTCGGCGCTCCAACGAGGACCGTTTCCACTGATACACGACCGTGCTCTCGATTCCCGCCGAGATATCTGCCGTTCCGTTTATCCTCGCCGATGCACAAGCACATTGCTCGTCGTTCTCAAGTGACCGGATCCGCGAGAAATTAGGAGATTCCCTTGCTTCATAAAGATTTCCTCTCGTGGTCGAGTTAACTCGCGATATGAATCGATTGTTCGAAATATTTGAAATTGATTTCAATTTACTCAAAATATAAAAAAAAAATCAATCTTCTTAATACCAGCTGATGCAATTACGCGTACAAAATGTGTGTTCCATATACTTCGACGTTCGTTTCCACGGACAAAATATGGGAAGGTTGAGAGCTTGGATACACGACGGAAATAGTCGAGAAATATTATGGTTTCAGAAAATGAAAGAGGAATGTCTCGTACTGATAAAACGAAAAGTCACGGGCGATTAGTGGCGCCGTTCTAATAACACGAAAAATTCCGAGATGAAGTATCGTGACAGTTATCTATTACGCCATATTACTCGTCGGGGGGTTAAAAATACACGCGAGGGAGGAACGCGGTGATGTAAAGGCGACGAGTCTTGTAAATAATCCGCGGCGCACGGAGAGTGGCTATTCCCCTTGAAAGATCGGTGTCGGCTAGAAATGGCAATGGCAAGCGGAAAAACGCCGCTCCAACGATTTCGTCGAAGAGATCCGTCCATCGTCGTCGGATTTCTTCCGCGTCGAGACGCGGTAAGAGAGACGCGAGTCAGAGCGCCGTGGCGCCAGCGTTCTAATTAAAGTGCGTCTTCGTGGCGCACGTATATACAGGGCCGCATTTAAGTCTAACAAGCTTCAGATTCATACAATTGATTGATGGATTAATTGGCAGTGATATGTATGTATTTATCATATTATGAAAAAAAAGTTATAAAAATAAATTATAAATACGTCAATCTCATCAGACATAATGTTACGTTTCTATTAGTAAAAATATTAAACAATTCAGAAATTGTCTGCATTTATTTCTAAGTAAAGCAAGTATCATTTAGAAAACATATACATATAGCACATTTTATTTAAATGAAATTAGGCATAAGACTCGTGCAGTTGACTGCTGATTGATGAATTAACCGGTGATATATATTTATCATATATTATAAAGAAAGCTCAATTATAGAAAAAAATAAGACTTCAATTTGATATCAGAGGTGATAATACATTGCCATTAGTAATACAATTATTGAACAATTTAAAAACTGTCTTTATTTATTTCTAAATAAAATAATCATAAAATCGAAGTCATTACTTTCTCAGTAATTGAAATTTTTTTCTTTATATTATAATATAATGAATTATATCGTAATGTATACTTTGATTTCATATAAAAACGAATAATACACATTTCCATTAGTATTGAAAATATTTTAAACAATTTCAAAATTGTCTTCATTCATTTCTAGGTAAAATCAAGTATCATTTAGTGCATCTGTCGCATATTTCAGAAAACTCGACTTTGCGTCCACAAGCACGAGCCTTTGTACGACCTTATATATAAATCCAGCGCTGCATGTATACCGTTAAGCTCTTCTCTCACGACGACACGGGAACGCGGCTCGTTCGTCGCGGACAAGACGTGGTGCCGATGATGAGAATCTAACGGGCGCTGCCGCCGTAGCTTCTCTAATCGCGACGAACATTAAGCCGAGCATTAGAAGCCACTTCGCGCGTCTCTTTGAGCTCTTCTTTGAACTCGTTGAATGGCGAGGCGCGTGGATGATCGCAAATAAAGGCGTTTCGAGCGTTTTGATTCGAGCGGAACGTCGAGCATCATTTCACGAACACAGAGGCTCGGTGGGAGTAATGGAGAAATACTATGCTATGACAAAAAAGTGAAGAACGACAACCATTTTTAACTCGATGACTTCCCAGCGACATCCAATAAACTAATGGAATTTAGATAACACTAAATTCATATAGACGTTAATGTTTCTAAAAGAATAAAAGCTATTTTCCCTTTCCATTATCAATGTTATTTCTTTGGTACTTGTAGAAATAACATTTATATTTTAATCAAAATAATTTATTATATAAATTCCTTAATTGGAAATATACCAAACAATCATTAAAGCTCCCGAAGATTATTTCATCAAACAAAATAAGGTTCCAAATAAAAAGAATTTTCTAAGTTTTGCACAAATAATCTTTTGTTCTTATTTTCTCTGATGTAACAATTTAATCATTCAACAATAAAAAAATAATGTTTTCGTAACCTAGATTATCAGTACAAATTTTTATATTGTTCCAAACTGAAAAATACAAATCTGAAAAAAATTCTTGTATACTTGTGAAAACTTTAATAATGACTTTTTACTATTATAGAAGTTGTGAATAGTATTTTACTTTATAAATTTAATTATTAAGTATTCTTTATAAATTTAATTTATCTACTAAAATTCACAATTAAAAACTCGACTGTGTCTTTAAAATCAAACGTTTAAAAACAATTTCTGATGTGGAATTAAATGTATATTGAAAGACATATACTATAACATTTAAATTGTTTTACTATTCACTTTCTGTAACTTTATTCACGAGTGATATCATTAGCAGTTTATTGTTCACGATAACGTAAACAAATTTGTTTTCTAACAGAAACGCGGGATACACATCTCAATGTCATCTTTCGTTCTCTTAATAACTCGCTCTGATTGTCAATCCATCAAACTGGTATTTGAGTGTCAGATACATGGTACGTGTTGCGCAAACAAATAAATGAATATTTGCTACTGTATTCTCTTGTAACTAAATTTAATTTGGAAAAAAAATGTATTGGCAAATTTCAAGAATCTTAAAAAAGTTGTCCGATCAGTTATTGACGAAACGTTTTCCCATGAATAATTTTAATCCAGTGGGACGAATAAGGCACGCCGAGCGACCGAGAAGGCATTAGTCTAAATAACATCGCGATGGAAGCCTGTATGTGTCGAATGAACCGGTCCGTACTATAACGGTGAAACCTTTCCAGGGATCAATCATCATTATTTCGTTGCGTTCGAACACCTACGCGTCCGCCGGCAGTCTACTTTATTGTGACTAGGTTGCGATTGCACGAAGTAAAAAATCCATCGGCATAATAATAATGATAATAATAACAATACACATTATCCTCCGAGTTCAAGTCCTATTTGAGCAACGGCAAAATATTGTATAATACAATACTGTGAATACAGTACCGCAGTCATTAATTATGAATTATGAATGGTATGGAGTTACTTATAAAGAATTAACACTTTCGCTTTCAGCATACAAGTGATCGTTGTGTGAACGAAAGTGAAAGCGTCGGGTTTCCAAAAGCAATTTAAATTAACTATCTTTGGATGTATTAAATAATAATTGCTGAGATCAGAAGATGCGAGAACGAAATATTTGAATAAAATTTAGAAAGGAAAATCTCTTTACTTAAAATCACATTCCTTTGCGCAGCTTCGATGTTTGATATATAAATTTATTTTGTGATGGTTGAGATGTCTTATCATTCAATTGCAAAGAGTAATTGTTTAATATTACTTAACTGACTTTATAACCGATTATTTATTTGATTTTTATCAAGTCAATATCATCAACAAAAATCAAAACGCTGCAAACATAATTTATTCAAGCTCGAAAAAAGAATAGATAAATAAAATAACAATCGATGACAATTGCTTAAAGGAAATCTAAAAGTTCTAGGATTCTCTAGTCATCTACACGGAAAGAATTTATTGAAATATCTAACTATGAAATTTAACTAGATACAGATCTGAAAATAATTTTATTGGAAAATAATTATACAGGAAAGAGTCAAGTAAGTAATGAAAAATGCTAGAAAAAATATTATATAATTATTTTATAGTCTAACAAAATTATTTTTTGATCAGTAGTTGTTTTAGATACTACAACAAAATTCTTTCTGTGTGGATCTTTTACCGATGAGCGAAGAAATTGCGAAAGCTGTATTGTTCGACTATCGGAAAAATTTCTGACAACGTGGTTGTCCGTCGCAGACTACAATACAAAACGTGATTCGACGGAGAAATCTATTCGTGAAAAAAAAATGATGGAAGAAAAGAGGAGAGACAAAGAGAGAGAGAGAGAGAGAGGGAGAGAGAGAAAGAAGAACGATACAATAATCAGCGATGACAGATCGCGCGAATGATCGACGCGACGTGAAATTATGAAGACGCTCCGCGATTTGCGACGTCGTCGTTGAGGCAATTTCTACTGCGAGGTGGCTGTTTATCTCGAAATTGCTATAATTCCTGGTGCGACGCAGTATCGGAAAAACGCCGCTCTGTCGCCGCACGCTAATGCCTCAATCAAGATCCTGAAAAATCGCGACGAGAAAGAACGACGTATTAGCACCTGCTGCGTTCATATTATTTGTATTCCTTGTATCTCCGATAGCATTAATAACATGCTGCTCATGATATACAGAGTGCCTCAGAACCGATGCAACTTCTCGGAATAATCAGATAATGAGAGGAGAAATATTAAAAAAGATCGAGAAATATTATAAAATATTATTCATATTAAGATATATCAAATATTCATTGCAATATAATGCAATATTGAAATAAAATTAAATTTCAAACATATAATTAATTTTTTTTATTTTATCCTTGCTATTACATTCTTTGGCGATTCCTCATTATTCGCTGCGTAGGCGTTTTAGTTTGATCCGGGAAAATAAAGGTAGCTAATGCAAAATGATACCGACGCAGATCCGATCGCGTGGGAGATACAAAATTTTGATTTACCCCCATATGCCTGGCCACAACCCCTCGCTTTGTTACGGAAGCCGACACGCGTGACAGGAATGCACGTGGTGTGTTACCGTCGGAATTTCATGTCGAATCGTTTGCATCAGCAGCGGCGACGCGCTATATATCCCCTTTCTTCGAAACAGCCAGTAAAGCACGAACCCGCGATCGTTCAAAACTCCAACCGTGAGCACCCTTCTGTCCGAAATCCCTGAAATCTCCGTGGCTCAGCATTCCGGCCGTTTAACAGCGTAGGGGAGCGACCCGAATTTTTATCTAGTCGATTTGCATGTTTTAATATGCATTCCCCGTTTATCGGCAATATAAATACCAGATTCGCTTAAGCGGGCATTTCCGGCGACGACAATTAAGTCCGAAAGTGCGCCGAAGCCTGCTAATTTGCATTTTGTGCTATACACAGCGACCGGATTAATTGGGGGAGCTTGATGGAATTACGGCATAACGAAGAGCAGATGGATTATCCAACGGTCTCTTTCGTCAGATAAATCAAATGATATTGACTAATCGACACAGGTATCTCTATAGTGACTAGACGGTTTATAAGAGAAAATGTACAACATTATTTGCAATATCGAATACTTATATACTGGAAAGCTTTGACTTTTTTTGTTAACAATTTATAATAATAATCAAAAAATATTCAGCTATTATTCTTACTAACCATCTATTCACACAAATAGATTCATGTTCTACAATTATTAATTATAAACGAAATATAGAAAACAATATATAATATAGAATATAGAACATTATTCATCTAAACTTTGATTTAGAACCGTTCTCATTTGTCTTTATTTATATTGCGTTCTTCCATTTTAAAATAATTTATCGGAG
This sequence comes from Acromyrmex echinatior, assembly GCF_000204515.1. The sequence goes on along the minus strand of NW_011627046.1, from coordinate 3,704,351 downwards.
TTTACATTACTCTATTTCCTTTTAAGTGGCATGAAGTCAAAGATATTTGTATGAATTAAAGAAAAAAAATTTTGTATAATTAAACACAAACAATAACCGTGTTCTAGCTCTTATTCCCTCTTTTCAGATTTCCTCGTTGCATTCACACACTCATTGGCGAATATAAAGTTTACGATCGCACGATATTTTGTACGGCACTCCCGACATAAACCATACGCAAGACACGTTTTATTTATTACGTAAGAATAAGTATGAAATTAGAATTTGTTCGTGAATTAACGATGAATACTTCGCGATGGAGAGAATTGAAAAATTACGCGACCAACTTTAGTCGTCATTTACCACGTCGGCGATACTGTCTGTTGCTCCCAACTGCATTCTTCACATTGCAAACAATAAATAATATATGTTCGCAATTTAGGCTAAATATAGTCCTGTATTACACTGTATAATTGCACTATATAATTATAAGAATGTGTAATTATTAGATGAATAAAAAGAGATGTTAAAATTAATAAGAATTGTTCAATTATCTATTGAATTCAGCTATAAATCTATTTTTGTCAAAAATCTCAAACAATTCAATTTTCTTTATTACATTTATACATTTGGATTATTCTTATTAAATTCATCACATCTAGTATAATCATTCTTTTTCATATGAGTGACTTGATTCTTTGAAATTAATTAATGACTTTTAATTAAATAAATCTTATTTAAACAAACTTGCATAAATGGATAATCATATGTATACAGAAAATTTTCCAGCATTTTTATCGTATGTAAAATGCGATTGGATATTTTTCTTTATTGGATCATGTTTCTTCTTTTCTTTTTATGCATATATTTATGCAAATTTATCTGGATAATGAAACAAATAGACAGCAGTTATAACAATAACTATGTTATTATAGATTTTGACAATTTTTCATCTCTAAAGAGTTAAATATAATTATTTGAAATACAACGTTATGATCTTTGCTTTACTGTTCGCAAAAAGATATTTTATCGAATCAATGATGTCGAATTACACAGTTACAAGTATTAACAGGACTTTAATGATTACTGATAATTATGACTCTACTTAATTAAATGCGACACGATACTGCTTGAACTTGATCCGCGACGTCCCGTTACTAACAAAAGAACTTGAAAGTAGCATCAGCAATCCCGATGCTGTGCGATAAACGCACAGTTAATAGTGTAAAGTTAATAATTCGAAAGAAATGAAAATATTCAATCGAATTTCGTACTATACGCGTAATATATTTCGAATATACATATCTTGCATAATACACGCGTTACTGATAAGTGACTGATATCATTAAACGTTGGTAAAAAATATAAATTCTTTTTAAGAATTATTCAACGATATAAAGCGTCTCGCGCGATTGCCTGTCGGTTACAGACTCGTTGGAAGAACGTAAACAAGATAACCTTGTTTATATTATAGGACACTGTACGCCGAGCACTAACCGTTGCGTACGACGCAACGTTAGAAAGTGTGTGCCAAATATCTTATTATTCGTATTTAAAATTGATTATTAATAAATATTATTATTAACCGTTAATACGCATCTTAGTTTTGGATTAATATTCATCACTTTTACAAGATGAAAAAGTATATTCTTCTCATTTTGTTAACTATATTTAGTTATAACAATTTATATATTAGGTGTTGGAATTAATTCGTAGCGTTTTTTAATGAAAGAATGTTATTTATTTCACATGAGCATTAAAAAATACATTAATGAAAGTACTTCCCATCACTTGTAAAACGCTACGAATTAATTCCAACACCTAATATATAAATTGTTATAACTAAATATAGTTAACAAAATGAGAAGAATATACTTTTTCATATAAAAATGTATGTATTTCAGAGTTATTCTTATTTCGGAGTTAAAGAATAAGAACAAGTGAATTGAATGCACAATATTTGTTCTTTAGATAAAAAAAAAAAACCTTTAAAAAACCAAATTTTACCATTTTTTAGGAATAGAAAAAAGATCAATATTTGTTCAGGTGTATTAGTATTTCAAAGAAACGAAATGCGCAGGACACGAATGACTTAAAGGTGTACTAAAGATTAAACTACTGATATATCGTTGCTCCGATTCCCCATTTCCCAGATAAATTCAAGCGATATATTTGATGGATGAACTTATTATCTGTTCTTACGTGGCTTCGAAGAAAGTCAGTAATCGAAAGAGTTCGTGCATCGCGTAAGCTGTTAATCGCTGATTACAATTAACATAAAAAATCGCGTCCAAAGGGTTGATATCGTAACAGGGACGTGCTGCTGTCTGCCTCGACTCGAATTTCACTGATGAATGACGAAGAACCGATCGCGGTCACCGCACGGCGTGCGCATACGCAATCGCGACCTTTATACGTACTATTTTATTGCCGCGTGCCAGAAGTGTGTACGTGTGATCTCTTATATGATTAATATTCCTGAATAAAAATATAATTTTTATCGTTCTTCATTTTTATCTTGCTCTCTTTCAAATTTTTACACTTCGGAGGGAGATTAATATTTATGAGTGATATACATTTTAATAAAGTAGAAGTTTATTTTAATAAATCAAGGAAATGAGATTAAATCGACGTAGAAAAAGAATGGTAACAATTTTAATTTTAATTGTGACAATTTTAATTTTATTTTCTCTTGATTGTTTAAAATTACATAGTTTAGATTTTTCGAGACATAAAAAGTTAACAAATGTAATAAAATTAGATAAACAAATTCTATTATATAATAAATATTTTTCAATCAAAATAAAAATATTCAATAAATATTTGATAATTTTTTAAGTATCACATGATTAATTATAAATATAACTTATAAAAAATCTACTCGATTTTTTATTAAAAAAGATAATTAAATTTATGTTCCAATTATAATTTACTAATAATAATAATTATTAAATATAATTATTAGTACATTATAATTATAAATTATGTTAATAATTAATCAACGAGTTTTATTTATTTGTTATAATATTATAGTATTTTATGAGATACATCAAAATATAAAATTATATCTGAGAAATATAGAAATCAACTACTTATAAAGTATAAAAATCAAGAAATACATGGTAATGCGATATATATTCACAGACTTGATACGCAATGACCGCGTTTAATAAAATATTTATTTTGCAACTGTTAAAAGTTTTCTTCGCGTTTATTGGATTATATTTTTAGATCTAGAGAAATAGTCCTATCATTCATAAATAGTCCTATATTCAATGAAGAAAACTTCCAACAGTTATAAAATAAACGTTTTGTTGAACGCAACCAATTTTTGTAATTCAATTTCGAAATATAATTAATATCTATATATAGTTAAAATATTGTATCGAATTTATGTACGAATTTAATAAATTTCTTCCATTTAGCTTTTCACTTGAAAGACTTGGTTTTTTTTATATCTTTCAATCGGTATATCATCCGATAATATAATTTCTCATTAATCGAATTATTGATTGTCGCGTAGCACATGCAATGATCGCTGATTACGTTCTAATGGTGCCCTAACATGTGGATTTAATAAAGCGGCCGGATCGACAACGGCTGTGGGTTGTGTCCCGAATTTTAGGGCATGCTGTGGCGAAACCATCATGGACGGTACAGACCGATTGAAAAATGGGGGGAAAGAACGAAAGACAGAGAACGAGAGGTGCACACCCCACGACATTAGCCGTTGACTCCGCGCGTCATTAATCAGTGTCGGAAGATGCTGTCACCGATGCCGTCACCCTCCCTGGACCGACAGTGGTCTCAAAATTCTCTCTTTCTCTTTCTCCCTCTTTTTCTCCGTCATGATTCTTGTCGTTTGTACGGAGTATCTCGTTCTCGTGGTTTTTCACATCGGAAATAGGGGTAGATAATGTCAAGGGATTCCCGCGTGCGGTATCGAATTTTTAACTCTTTATGGCATGGCCTTGTAACTTTCCCTCTGTATGAATAATGTCAGAGAGAGTGAATAGCATAAAAAAAAAGTTTGGTACCGTCATACTCATAATTTTTTCATGACCAGTGACAGTCATAGAAGTAAATCGCGAGCAGTTACTGCAAAAATCTAATTTATACATTATTAATGTGTGAAAAAAATAATAGAAAAATTTCATATATTTATCAAAAATTTTATTATAAAAATTAACTTTACACTCAGGTTCTTTTCATTCATTATTATTACCTCAGATTGTAACATCAGAAGCGAAGAAATATTAAATAATAAAAATTTCTTCAAAATATATTAATATGGAAATATATTTCAATAAAACAACGCAATAAAATTGATTTATAAAATATATTCGAAACAAGAAAAGTCTATTCTAGCAAACGTTTTAGTGAAAAATATTTCTACTCAAATGTACATTTGTAGAATTTTTATTATATGTTTTCTTGTTTCTGACGTCACCATAATAATAAGTGAAAGGAACCTTAATAAAGTGTCCACAGAAATAAATAAATTGTGAGCTGTATACTTGAAAAAACTGGAACAAACGAAGGAAGTTTCAGTCTAATTACAAGCATCTGCGATCGCCACATTCACGTTTCCTTCAAAAAAATATACTCTTGGGATCGTGGTAGATGCTCGATCCTTTCAAGGACACCATGGTGAAGTTTTCCCTAATTAAATATGCCTCGAGGGTCCGATTCGAGAAACCCTACATAGTCCGGACCGTTTACGAGGATGGTTATGTACCGAGAGATGTAAATTGTCTGACAGGATCGAGCGACAGTAAATTTTCAGAAATGCGATATCACCTTGATCGAAAACAGAGCATTTGTCCCTGAGAATTCATCAATTTATTATCGGGTTCTTACATCTTTATTTCATTTTTAAGTAACAGTAATAATATTTCCTTTCAATGGAACACGAAAAAAATTTTGCTGATATCTAAAATTTTGTAACAAGATACATATCTGAAAATAATTTTGTTAGATCATCAAAATAATTACGTACTCTCTAAATTTAAATCAGTGAATAATCACTGATATCAATGCCGAATATGTCACTGGTAATCAGTAAATTAGATGTCAGATTCCTAATCTAACTAATCTTCATTATGTGATCTAACTAACCTTATTTTAGTGCTTCAATTCAATTATGAATATATAATATATATTATATACTGAAAGATTGAAATTAATATGCAAATATCAGTATTTTAGTTATTAATGCTCAAATATTCTTCCTTTTTTAGTTGGATTTCACTGATTATCAGTGCCAAGTATACCACTGGATAATTAGTGACTATCCACTGATTTAGATTTAGAGAGTAGGAAATTCGAGCATGATGAGCAATACTGAATAAAGTTTTGACATTCTAGCAACTAGTTTAACGTCCTAAGTAATTATTTTAATAATCCCATAAAATTATTTTAATAATCCCATAAAATTATTTTCAGATCTATGTAGCTAAATTTTAGATATTTCATTTTGTTTTAGAACCATCCTTTCTGTGAAGATGTAAATTTTTCCTAATCAAGTCGTGCTCTCACGTGCGATATAAAATCGAACAAAATATTATTATCGACAGTGAGGTGAGCGAGGTTTTAGGAATGTATTTTTCAATTTATCAGAAGAAGAAATGGTGACGTCCCCTCGGGACACGAAAGTGAGTCTAAAAAAAATTGCAAATCGATAGATATCCAAATGAATCATCGAGGATATCCAAGTACCACGTAAACAACTGCCGAAAATGGGCTGAGCGCATTTCTCGGGATCATACTCTTCAATTTGCTGGGAAGAAAGGAATGACGGCCTCAATGGGATCTGAAGCGGCAACAGTTCAGGCGAGCGCACTTCCCTTTGACTCGCCGCAATTTCTTAACGTACCGTGGAAAGATAACATCGGAGGAGAAAAGATAGAAAGGTCAGAGAAAGAGAAAATAATACAACGAAAGGGATACGGAAAAGAGAAAGGAACGCTGGAAGGTAACGTTCGAAGCGTGCCGAGGGAGTAACTAATTAAAATTAGTCTTCGCTTCACTGCTAGCTTTCGCTCCTTTTTGCTGGTAATTCCGGCAGCTCCGCCTACATGGCGGAATATCTTGTCTCATGAGTTGAAGAATCCGCGGGAAAAATTTTTGTCTTAACCCCTGAGAATGTAGTTTCATAACTGTTAGAAACTTTTCGATAACCCCCGCTGCTTCTTTATAGTTTCGCTTCGCAAATTTCGAGATTAAAAGGCAATATAGAATTAAAGCTGCACAAATGAAATTTGTTAAATCATTTTAGCTTAAAGTTAAAATAATAAAAAAAAAACCAGAAAACATCTAATATTAAATAATAAAAAAATTAACAAAATTTTTGTTAAAAAAAATCATCTCTACTCTAATAACACAATTTATGTTAACAGTCCAATATTGGACTCAATATTTCCCCAAAACGTAACCAATGTATTGTTAACAAATTGTTACTAGGAGAGATTATTCAAAACGTAAATAGAAAAATTGCACAATTTTCGTTTTGTATCTCGATATTTTACAAAATTAAAAAAAAATATGAATAGTTTTACTGTTTCGAATGATCATATTTCCTTAAATTTCGCCCCAATGCACCAAACGCCTCTATAGTGAGACAATAGAAACGTTTAATATTAAAACGCGATAGTCGTGCGCGAAACCGACAGCTGAAATTCCTGCTCATCCCGGAGATGGGAAACGATCGATGGAATCCGCGAGAGAGCTCGTCACGAGAGCGAGCTGAATCCGCAATTCGCGCGACACCGGCTCTTAACGGGAGCAAATGCTCCTTTTTTTTTCCTCCCTATCTTTCGCCGTCGCTTCCTGTCTCTCACGCGATCGTGAAAACGGTATCGTAAATTATGGGTACGTTTTACTCCTCGCCACGTCGGACCAGGAATCTTTTGAATGGGCCACGCAGACGTGCGCACGATTTCTTTAAAGACACGTCACCCGCGCGAGTTTATCTCCTCCTCGGTGAAATATAACGTCAGTTATGTGTACACGCATTCTTCTTCGTGTCTTCCTTTTCGTGCGGTCACTAAATATAAAGGCGAATCCAATTTCTCAAGTAATGCGCGATTTCCACCAGAGAATTCCACGAGGCTAATTACGGTCAGCCGACGACGTCGCTGCCGACGCTGCTGCCAACGCCGACGCCGACGCCGACGCCGACGCCGACGCCGACACCGACACCCTTCCTTCTCGGGTCAACAGATATTTATGCTGCCATTAAACAAACGACTTTTGAAAAATTTTAGTCGAGCAAATGCTCGGCTCTGGAATACCACGTTTCTTGTTACGCTTCATGTATTCATGTGGAATTCGAGGAAGCGTCCCCCGAAATGTAACAGTTTACGTTTGGCAAACCAAAAGAATTTGGTATCATGATTTTCTTCATTTTTGCAAAAGAATTTAGTAGCATCACAACTTCCTTTTTCACAGAACAATAAATAAATATCATTCCTTAAATTTCAACCGCAAGATTGTAATAGAAAAAAATATTTTGTGTTAAAAATTGTTTCTTAACTTTTTGAATTTTTAATATATCCGATTATTAATTTAACATAATATAATTGTTATTTGATTATTGGTGTTAAATTTATATTTAATATTTTTTAGTATTAAAATGATTTATGAGTAAAGAGAATGAAAATAAAAATAATGCATTTTAAATTCTAAAATAAATGAATAAATGTGTTTAGAATATGTTAATTTAACATATTATAAATGTTAATTTTAAGAAATATACGTTTCCACAATTTACTCAAATAAATTGTATCAATGCTATATTTTTTATTTTTTTTATACAAAAATATTTGTGTTATTTCTTCTATAGTTACTTCACATTAAATTAATACAAAAATTTAGATTATAATGAATACGTGAAATGTATTAATACAGATTTTCCGACTGTGTATTAATTCTTTATGCACGTCTTATAGAACTTTTGAAATTTAGAACGTATGTCAAAAATATAAATGAGAGTTATTATCCCATGTATTCTCTCGCCAAATGTCAATCAGCCCGACGTTTCCAAATCCTCTAACACACACATCAATAAACGTACAATAGTAGGGAAAAAAAAAGAGAAATATTCTTGTAATCCCATTAAAATCGATCTGATATCGCGTGGGGATTCACAGCGAGGATCTCATTCAGAATTTAAAAACGGCACTGCTGTTGCACGGTTATTATGTCCATCTATTTCTCTTTTTTTCTCATTCTTTTCCAGCACGTCGTTCGTAAATTACAGACGACAAATCCGGGTGATTTTAACAGAGCGAACGACTTACACGAGAGAGGTGGAGGGCCGGTAAGTAGTAATTCATTCGGAAAAGCGTCGTCTTCGGTAAAAATTAAAGGGACCGTCGAGCGGTTTACCGCAGGATGGCACGAAGAAGAAGAGGCCACCTGCGTACAAAGTTATCACCTTGTCGGGACAAGAACTTACTTGCGATATCCTCCATCCCCTATAGGTCACACTCTGTGGCTGTAACCGTGCGGATTACCCAAATTAAACAAGTCCCCCTTTAATCCATTACCGAGGAACAACGTAGAGTTGTTCGTTAAAAGAAAATCCTTCGGATTCTGTCTCGGTGCAGATGGCCGTGGTCCTCACGTCGATCGTTCGTAATTCTCTAACCAAAGAAAATTCCACATTACTCGCCTCAATTACTTTCGCTCTCGCGATCAATTTGAGAGAGACTTTGCTTCAAAATAATGAAAATCGAAATTACGATTTCATGATAATCTGAGAGATATCTATATTATTTGTATCTTTACATAAATCGGTGCGTTACGTTAATAGAAAAGAGTAATACATTTCAAAATGAACAACTTTCAGTAGAGTATTTTTTAAATTCTGAATTGGAATAACGTTTTAATTAGAATGGTAAATACGCAATTTCTAGAAAAATTCACTCTCTCCATGCTTTCAATTAAATTGTATTTTTTAAGACTCATGTCATAAGTTGTCAAAATTAAAAATCACATTACAACCCCAATATAAATTTCATAGCAGTGATACTTTTCTAAGTTTTTGTAAGCAAATAAGCTATAAATATGTTTTTCCATAAAAATATATTAGTCTTCAGGTGTTAATGTCACTTTTCAACGACAAAATATATAATATAAAGCAAGAATTAAAAGCGCGTTCATTATCTTAATATCAATAGTATTAATTTTTTGTATATTAATGAAGGATTATCTCATTCAACATTTTTTTCCTAGATAAAACATTGTTATAAATAAATAAATAATTAAATGCGATTATTAGATACAAATAAATAAAATGGGAAAAAACATCGACTTTGCGGAATTCAGCAAAATTTAATAAGCGCCACGTCGTACATATTGCTGCGCAAATATAAACCAGGCCACAAGAAGAGTAGAATAATGATAAATTTTCGGACCGTGACGTTTTAAACTGCGAGCGCTGAAAATGCAAAAAAGGGCTTTAAGACCCGTACCCGCTATCGTGCTATTAAAAAAGTTCTGTCGTTCGCCCGCTCGTAAAATGCACGCAGCCTAATCCCGAGTAATTTAAAGGTCCTGGACAAAAATTGGAGACGGAACCGTGGCGACGGCAGCGGGGGTCGACGATGATATGCCCTGGAGGTCGTGACTAGGGGAAACGCTGGCGCTAATTCAACGCCATTATGCGAAAGGGTTGCTCTCGAAAGTAAAGCTCTCGCAGCGAATATTAGCACGAACATTAATAGAGACTCCTCCTTGGGAATTAATAGCCGCGGAAAGCAAAAGAAAAGATAGAAATATATGATTAAAATATCAATTCCACGTCTACGTTATCCGTCGTTGAAACATATGGGCAAGTTAAAGGCTTAACTTAAATTATATGTATACAGCATATTCCACGGTATTTTCCTTTCAACTTCCGAGTGGACAGTAAAAGTTAAAAGGAAAACACGCGGAAACTTTGAAGACGTAAAACGCATCTCTCGGCAACAAATCTTCATGTATTATTTCAACATTGTTCACAAAGTTTCTTTAACGTCGACCTTATACGGCGGATCACTGAAAGCTATGTCGAGAGAGAAGCGCCTTTGAAGCGTTCTCCTTTGAATATCTCCGCGGGCCCACTACATACTACTACTATTCCACGCAAGGAGGTGAATTTTAAAGCGCACGCCTTCATATAATACGGGTAACCTTTGAGCATACGCAAACAAGAGATCTATCGTAGAGACGTAGCAGTTCCGTCATTTTTTAACTCGGCGCGCCCCCGAGGGAAAAATTTCGCTCGGTGGTATTAGCGGGAAGCTTTTACGCGCGTGTTGCCGGCTATTTTCCCTCGGCGTTCTTATTTTAGGGAAGTAACCGAGCCCGCCGTTTTCGCAGTTCGCGGGATTCACGAGACCCCCGCGCGTACATCTTCCCGTGAGCTACTTCTCTTTACGCGCGTACATCAGGCGGCGGACGGTCTGATGAAGGACGCAAAATGAAACGAGTGCAGCTTTATGGAGTGTTCTTCTCCACACGCCTCTCCACTCTTTTTTAATCAACCGAAAGACTCGTCGACGACGACGGCCTCGTAATCGAGGATAAATAAGGATTCGCCGGAGCTCTTTACGGCTTCTTCTTTTAGTAAACTTCGCCGTTTGTTCAGAATATTTTGCTGCGCTACATTACAGTTTCACCGGCTACGAGCTGACAGTATGTAGCGCAAGTTGATGTACAGTAATCCATTGGTTTAGGCGAAACACTTTTTGAAGAATCTGTTTCTTCTGTATGTAAATTTTTGATGGCACTTTATATCATGGAAAATTTCTCAGATACAGAATAAAGGAGTATTTACGTTATGAAATAATATATAATCGAATTATAGGTATTCAATTTAACTTACTTTTAATTTCCTTTCTATAGATCGTCATTACTTCTATTTAATATTGTGTTATTAATGAAATTAAAAAATTTGATTTAAAAAATGTATTAAATCTAAATCAAATCTATTATTTATTAAATGTATATTAATATAAAAATTGTTTATTTTGAAATTAACACAAAATAAATTGATTTATAAATTGATTGTTCCTTTAACATTTAAGTGTAACAGTATCCTCTACAGAGTTTAATAAGATTGTCTCGTAACCAAGTTTACTTACTATTTACGCAACAAGAAGTCAACGGTAAAATTCGATGTTACCGTAACGTGTTTTTTTCCGCGCTGTTACAACGATCGCTAACTCGTAATTAGTGTAGAAGCGTTTTAACGAGACGAGGTAGTTAACGCAGACGTTAACGAAGGAGCAAGCGATAGTTCCCTCGACATTCTTTACGTCACCGTACAGAGGCAAATCGTTTGTCACCTAGTTCCGGTGCGACCACCGACTTGGATCCACCTCGAAATTTCCACCACGTCGGCGTCATTAATTATCAGCGTCCTGTCGCTAAAACATACTTGCATCGAATTAATCAGGGGGCCGAGTAATGAAGCCAGAATTAGTATGGCTGTTAATTTTGAACCCTACTCCCCTCGCGCCTCATATTTAGGCTTGTAGCCGACAGATACATCGGCCCGATCGATCGCTCTTATTTGATCGCTCTTTATTACGTCGTACGGGAATTCGGGAGTCGTCTCTCATTAAAGTAATCGATGTTAAGTACCCACCTGATACCCCGGCGCGGCTCGACCGTTCGCACCTGGTAATTGAGTGCGTTCATGCCGTAACAACTGCATTTGCATATTATCGCCACCGTCGTCGATTCCGACACGTATGCCCGTGCCGCAATCGGCCGCGCCGGTACTCTACAAATTTCAATTACCCGAAAAAAACTTCCCTACAACACGCAATATTATTATCTTTCCATTAACACTGTAACACTAACTGTAACATTAATTGTCAACAAATGATTTAGATATACTATACTCTTGATTCGTAAATGATAAAGACACAGATTCAGCTTTAAAAAAGCTTAAGGAAAAAGCAAAGATAAAAATTTGCGGAGCCCTAGTATAACACATATTTTTCAAATTTTACATACATTTACATTTTGAAAACTTAATTAATATTTAATATTATTATGTCTCTTCAGTACTTAATTACACTGCTAAATATTAAACAAGCAATGACAACCCAATGACAATTTCTTGAGTTAAATAATACCTTGTTATTTTTATTGTCCATGTGTGTCAAAATATAAATCAACCCATTTCTATGGTTAATTTTAAAGTAACATTCATATTAACATATATACGTTATGTATAAGTTAAATTAAAGAAATATAAAATAGAAGCAGTGGAAACGTATATAGGAATAATTAAAAATAATTCAAATTGGATACATAATTTGACATTAGAAATTTAACAGTGTGCAATTGAAGTTACACACTTCCAAGTTGCAATCATAGCAACTAGCCTTCTTCCGCATTTCATTTCGTCTCTTTAGTAATATCCGGTACGTGTTGTGTACGCTGTGGTGCTACACGTCGAGACGCATTCCGCGCAGATTATCTCGAGATCGACTTAGATCCCGCGCGACGTGATGTATCACGACTAGGCGCACCGCGGTCGATGCAGCCTGTTGTCTTCCTGAAATATTTATGATGGCAACTGCGAGGACGTTTCGCGATAAACTCAAGCCGACGTGGTAATTTGCGCGGAAACCCGCGGTGCCTCCTTACGGACAATTAGCCGTCGCGCCCCGTAGGCTCTTCAGAACGGAGAGACGAAGGAGCGCGGAAAATACTCGTTCGGATGCTCGTGCTAGTACGAGCGTAATGCAGCACGTAACGTGGCTATCTATATTTTAATCAGTCATAATTAAATGAATATTTCATCCGACGTTCGTCGGAGACTTGGGGATGGGAGAAGAGAGAACGAGAGAGAGAGAGAGAGAGAGAGAGAGAGAAAGGAGGGAGAAGGGATGAGGGACGTCACCGTGGAGCTTTTCAGCCCTAACAGGCGTCAGCCGCCGAGAAAGGGTTCCATGCAAATTCATGCCAGATTGGGAGCAAGGCACAAGGGTGGCGAGGGTGGATCCCGGACGGTTATAGAGGGTACTACCTCCGACGCCATCGGAGTAAGAGGTTACAGGCGTATGCGCGCTCGCGCGAGGAAACCGTGGAGATGACTAAAGAGCACTGAGAGCGAAGGCGGAGTTGGAAACGCGGTAAAGGGTGGAGACGGTTTTAAGAGAGAGGATTACAAGAGGAGATTTTGTAGGGCAGAGAGGCACATACAGGGCGAGGTACGAAAAATTTAACGGGGAGAGAGAGACGCGCGGGATGAGAGATAGGCCGCGAAATCTGCAGAAACTCTGCCGGAGCGAGTTTCCGTGAAGAAATTTGAATAAAGGCGTGATTTGTTTATAAATCAGAATCGGAAATGAGTCCGTGAGAGTGCATATTAAAATGCAACGGAAGCCTCCCTTTCAAATGCTCGATGCGAGAGGTGGCGAACGAGAGACTTTCAAGTAACGCCCAGTGAACGAGATAAAGCAGACTCGCGAGTCTCTTCAACGCGAGTCTCTTCTTTTTCCCCTTTCGATTTCTTCCTCTTCCGTAGCAACGAATCGAATTAAGTAAGGCATGGCAGCTCAGCAACAGGCACGAATTCATAGCTGCTGACATTGCCAAATTAGCGAAAATATTGCTAACGAAAAAGATATGTACCTATATAATCGTCTTTGTCTAATACTTGGAAATTATATTTTCTTTCAATAGAATAATATTGTGTGACACTAACGATAAGTATTTTTCGTAATGCGAATATACAACAAATAGAAAATATAGATCCAAAATGGTCAAGCTGAACCTTTAGTGTCTATAAATAATTCAGTGTGAATTTATATTGATATCATAACATATCCAATCCTGCAAGCTGTGCATGAATTTAATTTTTGATCTTAAAACACAATCCAAATAGAACTAGAGTAGTAATATCACAAATTATCTGACAAACAATCCAATTGATTCTTATAGGCACCTTTATAATCTTAATAATCAACATCGATTATCCTAAGCAAAATACAAGATATCGTGGCAACAAAATATTGGAAAAATGATTCCAAGACGAATATCTATTAAAAATGATTTTTCAATCAGTTAGAATTTATATATAATAGTTATTTTGACATTATCATAACTTCTGTTTGAATAGGATACAATTCTGATAAATAAAATTGAAACCCAATTTTCAAAGTTCAAGTTTGATTAATCCTGAAGGATATTAAAAGGCACAAAACAGGAAAAAACTAACCTCGAATCTCGAAAAATTGAATTCAAATCTTATTTCGTTTAGAATAATATCTACCAAGTTCAAAATTATACAATTTTACCATTAATTTACCATAAATTCCTTGTCCAATTCTCTGTATCTCTCAGTGATAAATTGACGAGTAATTATTGTTTATCAGTTCTTAATAAAATGAGTCACAAATAAAAATCTGATAAAATATGAAACTTGTATTCATAGATAATAAGATTTTGAGCAAACATAAATTTCTCGAAACTTTCCCATTTTTAACCGCTCGTAACTCGTAGGCTATTCGCGAGAAAATCGCTGTTCTTCAGGGCGAGATCAAGCGCGATAATTCCAGGACTAACCCCGCATAAATCATCGCGCGGTCGCTTATAAAAAGCGTCAAGCGGAACCACCGGTTTACCTTGCGAACGACCACGAAGCGCGCAACACGATGAATTCTAACGAGGCGAGAGCGGGCCTGAAAGACCGGGCCAGAGACGAGGAGGCGAAGAGGACGGTCGTGCATTTTTCAGTGCGCCCGTACTAAAAATATAACGGGACACTCTGCCGGTGTGTAACTTCTAAGGTCGCGGGTTCGATCCCCTCCGGACGGAAAACACACCGCTATTTCTAGAATCGCCACGGTGCACCCGCGGTTATGCATGTCGCGCGTACGTGGGGTCTCTTCTTTACGCGTGTTCGCGCAACGAGGGTACGTTCAACCGTGACGCTCACAAACGAAGGCGCTCGTCCACATGCGTCGCCGTGCCGCGAGAGAAAAACAAATGAGAAGGCTATACACTATGAACGATCGAGTCGATAACACCGACTGACAATGTTTCTTACAGCGTTATATCGTTAGAAATAATATCGTGCGGAAATAAGGTACTATCTAGGTAATATATGCTTTTTAATAGATCATTATATTTCACGTGAATGTAATCACGTGAATTTTGACAATTTTACATAAAAAGAACGGTTTTGCTGAAGTACCTAAAAATTTAGTTTAATTTTTAGACAGATCTGAAAATAATTTTTTTATACTATCAAAATGATTATGTAGGATGTTCAAACTAGTTGCTAGAATATAAAAATATCTTGTTGTTCACTATGTTTATTCAATGCTCACTCAATGCTTGAGTTTTCTATATATAGTTATCTTGATAGTTCAAAAGAATTATTTTATCAAACCTGTATTTAGCTATAATTGTAAATATTAAAGCAAAATCGTTCTTTCCGTATTGATAACTTCAATTGATCTCAGGAAAACAACGCTATAAATCAATAGAATGCAGAAATGTTAAGCTAACAGATATTTTTAATGGAGGAGAATGTTAAGTTTTGATTATTTTTTAGATAACATGAAATGTACTGATATACAAATTATATATCACATTAAGCAGAGTTGAATGCATATTTTGAGAAAATATCAGGAACATGATAGAAATCAAGATATTAAAGACAATAAATGTAACGCTATCACGTTTATTGATAAAAAAATGTTAAGTAAGAGAGATATTTCGAGAATTAAACAACAAAGCCTGTATTATTAACTTAATACTTAAATACGTATAATTAAAAGAGTTCTACTATCGGCGAGTGTAAAAAAATCTAATATAAAATAATCATTTAGTTTTGATTTCTAATTTCGGTAACAAACATGCTTATCAAGTTAATCGTTTTAACAATAGTTTGTTGTTTCCAGGATCATCTTGATATCTTGCTTAACAACTTTTAGATTTATTGCCTTTGATAAGGATTTCTTCCACGTTCCCGATGTTTTCCTATGATAAGCGATACACCGCTCGACTAGACTCAACCTGGGAATAGTCGCCTGGGGTGTTTTTATATTCCAGCGGTGAAAAATATGTAAATTATTATAAAATGAATATTATTTTTTTCTTTTTAGATTTTTTTTTAGTAACTATTTTCACAAAGTTAGTAATTATAATTTTTTAAATATGCAATCAAAATCCATCAAAATCCAGCAATAAAAAAGCGTTATATTAATTAAAATCTTCATTTTTTTTAGATTGTCATAATAAGCTATTTAACGTGTATATTCAATTTAATACTTATTTGTTTGATTTCTCTACCTATTTTTTTTTTCAAAAAATTATGAATAAATCCATATTTATAATGTTCTCAAATACCAATATATTTGAAAGCAATCGATAATGTACAATATATTGTTAATAACAGTGAATTTAATTGAAGTATAAAATACCGTAGCAGGTAATCGCTTATGTAAAAAAATAAGATAACTACTTCTAGAAAATAGCTCTTTAATAAATAATTTGACATCTTGAAACTTTCTTATATTAACCGAAAACCAGCCAAACCTTAACATTCTCCTTTCATTAATATCCTTTATTGATATATTCACTAATGTACTCACAGAAATTTTTCACAATCACGTTAATAATTTTAAGTGAAATTCGCAAAGCGACGTTATATATAAGTCGACGGGGTATAGAAGTTCAACGAGTGGCACCGCGGGATCTCTTGTATGCATTTAACGGGATTGTTACAATATGGAGTCACACTGAGCTATCTATACTCATATGCTGCAGTTAAAAAAAAGAACCATGACCTTCGCGTGCTCACAGAAATTCTTACGTTCGAATCGATAACTTCTGTGTCGCGCAATATGACACTCTAAGTTGACAATACGCAAAAATAAGTCGGAAGTACAATACAGATAGTCTCCGTACGCACTTAATAGGTTGCTATATGGAGAGTATATGCAATTGTGGCATTCACAAGTCATTCGCCTGTGTGCCTTTGATATGTACGTGTACATTGTCTTTATTTATTTATGTAAACTTTACGATCAATAATTTCGCTTGAGCTTGAGACAGATAGAACCCCCCACAAGAAACGTGAGGGTTCACCGTGCATGTATAGAGTTAAAAGGAGGTCTACTTGATATTAATACATGTAGGAAAATTAAATCCTGTGCTATCTGGTGTTATATACATATAGATAGAAGGGTAGTTATTTTCAACACAGGGATAGAAAGAGAAAGAAGAAAAAGGGATCGAGTCTTCAGGTTTGAAATTAATCCATTGACACACACACTGAAAATTCAAATATAACAAGTATCTTCATCTACTGTTAGATATCGAAGAAACAACTTAATCAAAAAATTGAATTAAATAACGTTCTGTTATTTTTAATTTCCATATGTTTCAAAATGTAAATAAATCCATTTCGTGGATGAATTGTTTAGTTAACAAGTAAACAACGTTCATTTTAATGAATGTACTTAATAAATAATAAATAATAAACTAAAAAAACTTGACAAATTTAATACATTCATTGTTTAATTAAACTAAAACAATGAAGTTAAACTGTTCAACTCCATTGTTTCAGTTAAATTAACGACATATTAAGTGGAACGGTGACGACCTATAGAAATGGTTAAAAATAGTTCAAATTGGATATAATTTGACATTATAAATTTAACAGTGTAGATGCGTGATTTAATTTTCCGTCTAAAAATAGCACTACACGTTAAATCCATTTTTTACATAACATAGTGTGTTACTTTTAGCTGGAAAACCAAATACACATGTATGAAAGCTCTTAGGTATACATTTGAATTTGGAGTGTAAACCGATGTTAGAATGGCTTTAAAGTCTTCATAGATTTTTATATATCTCTAATATATACCGGCCCTCGCGAACGTTAAACGTTTATAGGGAAGTCTGAAATTACAATCGCTCTCTGTAGATTTCACGAGAGCAGGCGAACCCCGGGACATTTAAGGGCGTGCCCTTGATTGGCACGGAGATTGTTAAGAGGGTTAGCAGGCCAGTGTGCACGCGCCGCTAGGCTCAATAGAAAAGAGCATGGGGTGAGAAGGGTTAGCGAGTGTGAGATGAAGCGCAGTCGTAAAACTCGCCACCGTCGCGACGTTATATTACGTTAATATTGTAACTCTGAAATGCTGTGCGATGCTTCGGAGTATTGATCGACGAATACGGAATCGCGAACACGCGCCCCTCGTTCGCGCTTGGCAGTCTAATACACACAAAATGACGCAACTCCCTCCTACACGCATACATACACATTAAACACCCCATAAAGGCAGTCTCAAAAGCTACTCTTGCTGAATATTCGACCTTAAAGGTGACTCGTTTTCATGTCGTCGTGCCACAACGTGTAATTTTCAAATTTCCTTTTCAAGAAATTTTTTCATTTGTCAAACATTTAATAAAAAACATTACTGACATATCATTATTAATAAATTATCGCTATGTATTAAACAACTCATAAGTTTAATTTAGCAAATTTTATCCGATTAAATATACAGCATGACGATTTACATTTACATCTCTAATCGGATAAACTTTATAATAACTTAAATCTTAATTTTTTTATTCAACTCTTGACAGGTAATTACCAATTAATTTTATCGTATTATTTATATATATATATATATATATATATAGTACATTATAGACATGTGGCATGTTTTGACAATACAAGATACTCATCAAAAAGACTTATCCTTTAAATGGCAAATGAAAATACATATAGCGTCATTTAGTATACAACGTACGTGCAAAATCTCTACATTCAGTATTGTCAGAAATTTCTCTGCCTTTCAGAAATCGATGTTGAACGCAGAACAACGACATCAAATAAAGAGTTTTACGAGCTAATCGATATCCATTGGCAAGTGCCAGCGACAGCAGCTGGGTAGCGAATAGCTCCGAAGTTGTACAAACGCCGTATGGTGCATGTACCTCATGATACGAATAAATTAGCATGAGAGTCAAGAGACGTTGCATTGAATAGGACGTTTAAGGGGTAGTTAATTGGCGCATTAACTACACCGCTAAACACACTTGCGCACGCATGCATGCGTGTATACATCCCGCTTCGTCCTATCCATCGATTCGTACGTGAATTGAAGTAGAGAACGGGAGGGCGACGTAACAAGAGTGGATAATCTCTCCAATCGGTATTAAATTGAAACAATCATTGATACATGATATTGTAGCGCTGAATGCGACCATTTCGTGCGTTGATTTTAGTTAATACGGCATCTCAATTCACCGGCACTGCTTTTCAACGAGTATTCTCAATTCTATATCATTGATCGCTACTACAATGGCTATAGCAAAAAAAGCTGCGGTATTTAAGAACGGTATAAAGACAGTAAACAACAATTGTTAACTATATTCTCGGATTTAACGATGCTTAAGAGCGTTTCATCTGTTCCTTGTACATTTTTTAATTTACGTTCAATTTTTCACACAAAGGTCTATGAATTAAAAATCTAAATAACATTCCAAATTAAAAACGCGCACGCACAAGAATAGAGAATTACATTATTTATCTTGACTTGAGAAATAAATAACGATCCTCTCCAGTTTTCTTCGGCCTCTCCCTCGGTACATCGGAAAGCATCGTGACTTCTAGAAATATTTACCTTCTATCTTATGCCTCGGAGATTTACGGGGTCGAAAGCTTTTTTATTCCCTCTTCACGTACGACTTGCCTCGTTAATTCAATTACTTTCCCCCGATCGTACGATCTCGTTTTACGATTCGCCAGAAAGTCGTTCGATGCGCCGCGTTTGGCTCGATTCAGAATCGAGGAAAATGCTTCTATAAATCGTAAATCGAGGAAACGAGAATCGCGATAAAGTCGTCGATTGAACGCGGCCATCTTATGGATGCGTTCTTCTGAGTATCTCTCGGCAATCGTCTCGTGAGAAGGCAAAGCTTTGATTTAAAAGTATGGAAAGATAAACACTGTTAAAGTTTAAGGACGAAACTTTGTTAATTAAAAATTTAAAAGACTGTAAATATTAGCAATTAAGAAGCATTGACTTGTTAGTCCTTTTTACCATATATAATTATTTTATTCAATTGAACCTAATAATAATTCTTATAAACACTCTGCTCTCTCTCTCTCTCTCTCTCCCTCCCTTTCTCCCTCCCCCTCTCTCTGTTTATGATAGAGATTCGGGAAACTTATCTTTTTTTTTACTAAAAAAATTGCAAAGTATCGTTTATTCTTTAAAAAATACTGTTGGAAAATTTTAATTTTCAACATTATGTGATTGTCAATAATATTATTTTAAAAGTAACACACGTAAGAAACCTTAATTTATCATTACGAAAGAATTAGGTAACACACACGCTGTAAACTATCATAAGTAGGTGGTACTTAATAACTTCATAAAAAATTATCAAAACGTCATAATTCAAAAAGAGTGATTTAAAAAAATCATCATAACTTCAAAAAAAATAATTCATTTAAATAAATATATATAATAGTTCAACATCTTACCATAATGGTGCTTTGTATTTACAGTGTATTTAAAAGAATTGTTTTTTAAAAATTATAAAAAATGACGAAAATAAAATTTGTTCATGTTAAAAATGTATTCTTTTTGCCAACACTATTCAATTAGCTAACAATTTTCTGTTAAATTAAAAAGTAGTTTTTCTCCCCTTTTTTGGGAAATTTAATTCTTTAATTGACTTTGAAATAAAGGAGTAATATATTTGATAAAAGCAATTCCAACGCTTTCTCGGGATGGCTGAATACATTCTTACATGAGGAATTATTTATTGGCAAATCAAATGACAATCAATGTTAATGCGGAAAATGATGAAATAAGATGAAGGTACATTTTCATAAACTTAGTTAAATGGCGAAAGAGAACGCGCAGGCTCGAGTCTATTCCGTTCAACGTGATTCCCATAGAAACGATTATAGAGCCGTAAATTACTCCCAAGTGCCCCGAGGAACTTGCTCTTTATACGCTACGTTAAATTGAAGACTCTTAATAGTGATGTAACGCCCGTGTTCGAGGTGGGTGCGCGCGTTATAATTAAAGAGGACGTACTATCCCGGCAATTATCGTCCAGTACTGCTAAAGCTCACGACATCACGGTGATCGCATAAACCCGCAGCACGTCTTCTGGCTTGCACGAAACGATTTTGCATACTTTTACACCTCGTAATTTACCCGTTATGAATATTTCAAGACGCCTCTAATTACGTTCTATGATTTCAGGTTTATACATTTTATAATCATAAATAAACATTATATTTAAAGAGAGATTTTTTCACAAAACGAAGCAAGCCTAAAAAAATAAAATTTTAGACTTTTCCCATTTTCTGTTTAATTTTTGTCGGAACAAAATTATTCACAATATGACATTACTAATAAAGAATGATTTAATGACGCCATATAATCCAGATTAAAAAAAGGATAAAAAAAACTTATTTAGTTATTTACGAAATCTTCCATTTATTAAAACGATCCATGGAATTGAAAAGTACATCATATAAAATGTACCTCTCTCAGTGACAAGACAAATCTAAAAACTGAAAGATCTTGCGATCATAAATTCAAGAAGTTCTAAAATTAAATGCAAATCGCCAATGCAGAGAGATGTTCTAATTAATCGATCTTGATTATTCGGTAGCAATAATTCGTACATTTGGACCACGCACGCATCATCAAACGTTAACTATATCGAGGTACTGTTTTAGCCCTCTCAACAGGACGACCTACATTACCATGCGGCTCCTCGTCGTTCATGACGACGAACGGGGGAGTAGATGGAAATCCGGGTAGGGGGTCGGGTTTTCCCCAGTTGCCTATCCCATCCTCGTATCCAGGCACCCTTCCGAAACGTCCTTCAAAGCGACCCCTGGTTGCGAAAGTGTTGTCGTCGTTAAGATTCTCGAGAAATTCCCTCGCGAAATACGCACCGGATGCTCTCGCGTGTCTGTCACGGCTCGAAACATCTCCCTTTCAATCCTCATTCCGACTCGCGCCCTCGCCCTCCAAAATCGTGAATTGCGAAACGTACTACTCGCGATTTGAAGGCACGTCGTTTATTTTAACATAGATCGAGTTGCACGTTTGGTCGTGATCCATCGAAATCTTGATATATCAGATACTTATCGTATATTTCAGCGCGATGGTTTATTTCTGTGGCAATTTCAGGAATATCATTAGAATAAAACTTAATAAATTTTCGTCGTTTAATAATTTTTTCAATATCTACACTAGCAAAAATGTTCTAAATTCAAAATTTTGCTAATAAAAATTTGTGGATGAAATACATCGAACAAAAATTTTTGGTTAAAATGTACCGAATAAAACTGTGATTTTAAGCAAATTAAATTATTTAATTGATATAAACAAATATTTTTGTCATTTACAAAGCAAATAAATTATTTTGCAAAAATAATTAAATTTTTTGTTATATTGATAAAATATTTTGTTGCTTTTGCCTCAACTAAACAGTTTTGCTGAAGATATTAAATTTTTTTTCATGGTATAAATCAGTATTAATTGCATATACATGATTCGAATCGTTATCGCTTATATTGCCAATAATCAGACGTGTTAATTTTAATTACTGCACAAGAGTGTATACTTTCCACAATGTTACTGTTGTTAATTCTACCATGTTTTTCATCTCCGGTAGGATACAGTTTTCTACAAAAGAATGTAGTCTTGGTTGTTGAAAAGGGAGACGGGCTATTGTTGCGAGATTATAAAGAGAGCCCGTTTTCGGTGGTATTGTCCGCAAAGAAATTCGAAACTTTGCTTCGCGGAATCAGGTTCTTAGAGTTTGTTCAGCAAGATGAAGGCGTAATTATTAAAGCGAACGCGATCTCCCCTTTGCGTTTAATAATCAAAAGGATAAAGACTTCCAGAATTTCTATTGAAGGTACGAACCAAAACTAGACGAATGTCTCGTTGTAACATTTTAACATCTTATCGGAATTTCATAGCTTGATTGATTTTATCGTTTATGTCTTGTATTTCACATCCACTATTTAAATGTCTTGTTATGCTGAACAGAAAAATGATATAGCATCATGCATATATACCAAAAAAATGATTTTACTGAAGTATCTACAAATTTACTAGATACAGCTCTGAAAATAATTTTGTTTGGACCATCAAAATAATTACGTAGAATGCTTAAGTATTAAAGACATTACTACAAAAAGTTTCAACGTTTGATGAGCATGTTGCTTTACATGTTTTAGTAAAATCGTTCTTTCCATGTAATGTTCGATTTTGAACCGAACAATCAGACACTGAAAGATGAGTTCAACTTTGAGTTAAATTAAATAGCCACGTGATTATATTAACACTGCTTTTCAACATCTCAAAATGATACCTTTATTTATTACTATTGTTAAGATGAGAACACATGATTGTAAATCGAAGTTTGATAAAGCAACAAATCTAACATCGCTAAATGACCGGTAGAAAGAAAGTTTCTACGGTTGAACTCACCAAAATCCAGCTTGATCGTAAACTAAATGATGTGTGAGAAATCGGAAAATCCATCGACATAAACATGAAGAACGATTTGGGAATTGCGTAAGCACCGTACCTCTTGGTCAGCTCCCTCAGGCCCGACAATCAGGGGATCGAGAACCGACAGGATCTCGGCCGATTCTCGATTAATCCTTCGGGAGGCGGACACCAGCCCCTCTGCATCCAAGCCACAAGTCTCTTTTTCTCTTTTCTTCTTTCGTTTTCTCTTTCTATCTCTTCATCTTTCTCCATCTCGTTCTTATAATTCTCATCACGAATAGACCGCGCGGCGAAACACATGAGTTTTTATCCGCCGTGAGGATAACGAGCGAGCAAATTACGGTGATCGGCGTAATGATCGAAGCGCAGTGACTCTGTGACCGCCCAATGTAACACACGTAAATGCAACTGGATGAAAAATAAGTCGGGAAGACACACTTCCTCGGGACAGTGACAGGCGTAAAAATAACGCGGTGAAAAGAACGATTATTTCTCCGTAACGAGATATTCGACATTAATTTTTTCCAACTCAGCACCAACAACGGTAAATCTTCTTTCCCTTCCATGTCTTGCACACATTCAACTCTCAAGCCATTAACGAAGCGCAATTCTTTTTTCTTTTAGTTAGTTTCTGTTTCCTATTTTTCACATTTGTACTTACGACTATATCATTTAATTGAATTATTTATTTATATGTACCTTCATTCTCTTTAATCGTGAAACAACAAAGAATGTAAAGCATAACGTAAAGCTCGATACACTTTTTACGCACACTTACTCGTGTACAGATAATATTCGTGCTACGTCGGGTAATTAATTGCCTTTCAGTTTCGTTCATCGATGTAATATTAATGCCGCTGGGCTTAACTGGAGGAGCGATCGTTAGGAATTTACGATACCTAACCGGATACGTCCGCGCTCAATAATCGAACGTAATGTCTCGTGAATTTTCGAAGCTCGTTACACGCGCTTACGGGAATTACAAAGCAAGCGGGCTGACGTGTCGTAAACGAGAAGCATCTGCGTTTGAGAGGCGAACGGTACGCGGCATGGCGATGATGAAAATCACAGGTTTTAAAGTTTCTCGTTCGAACAAGCCATATGCCGTTCGAAGAGATTTGTAAATTTACGACTCAACGTGACGGGTACTTAGAGCACTCGTAACGGCCACACGAGCGCACGATTTGTTAGTTATTAGAATGCGAGCAAAAATATAATTTGCAGTAATATCCCGGCGACGAGAGACCGCCTCCTTGGCAGCTGTTCCTCAAGCGCTGTCAGAACGCACCGTATACTTTTCCGCGAAATTTTAGCCTGATTCTCGGCATCAGCCAACGAGATCCGTCATGAAAGTCGAAACGACAACGGACCGAGAGAGATTCGAGACTCTCGGGAGCACGTTCGTTAATTACAGAACAAGGAGAGAGCCCCTCGGGATTCCTGTTACCACCCGTAACAGGATCCGATCCGTAGGTGAAACCAGCCTCCTTCGTTGTGCCACAATTACGGGCCTGTAGCGTAAAGCGAGAGAGAAATGCCGAGAGTTTGATGAAAACGAGACGGGAAATGGATTACGGAAGTAACAATGAGAGACAGATTTACGAAGAAAGTGAATAGGGCCGCGAGAAAGGAATGTACACACGAAAAGCTGACTGGGTAATTGAAATGCGAGTGACAGCGCGAAACAATGTAACTGTTAAAAATGCATGTAGGATGATCCTATGCTGGGAGAATAAAAATGAAGAGGTAACAGTACATTTATGAAACTACATTGTAAATTCATAATGTCAAATTATATCCAATTTGAGTTATTTTTAGTCATTTCTATAGGTCAACGCTTCTTTTACTCGATACGTTATTAATTTTATGGAGTTAAATGGATGTAAAAAATTTAATTCGAGATGTATTAAATTTGACTCAAATTTAGTTTATTATTTACTAAATACATACGTTATATAGATATTGTTTACTTCAAACAATAAAAATGGATTAATTTACATTTTGACACATATGGAAATTAAATGTTGTTCAATTCAAAAAATTTAATTATTTACTCCTTTAATATTTAAAGTGTAATGTCTATTTCTACCAACGTAGATAATCTTGATTCAACTTATTCTTATTCTTAAAATTAGAAAAAGATGGGAAGAGTTGAATCAAGATTGAAGATATCACATAAAAGCATTATCAAAAACATAAAAATTTTTAGAGTTCTATTATTATGTCAGAGTACCTATAAAATTTGAGTATAATTCTCTAATTGGTTAAAAAGTTATTTAATTTTTTGAGCTTGAATTTAATGTGAAATTGTGTTTTATAGTATTTATTTGCAATTTGATAAAATCATTATAAATTAAATCAAATGTTTTGCGTATAAAACTCTAATAATTATTCGTAGGAAAATTTGTTTAAATTCAAATACTTATTTGATTAGTTATCAAAATATATATAATTATTTCGCTACATAGAACTATTAGAAACGAAATTATTTGTTTTGTTCTTTATAGTTGGTTTCAAGGAATTTACGACAACAATTTTTTGGCTGATGTTAACTGATATTGATTTTTAGCTGATTTTTAGGTTAATAATTTAGCTGATATCGTACAGTCAAAATCCTTAATCTACATTTTGGGATTACACACCATCAGTTTGATACACAGTCACCCATAATTCTTCAAATTTGTATTATAACCCTAGTTGGAATGAAAATATCCGCACCATGCTATCGCTACGATATCTGCACACGCATTCTATCGAAACTATAAATGATAATTCTCTCACCCTAAAATCCCATACATCATCGACGCTATATAGTATATACATTCCCCATATTACAATTCTCCGATAACCCACGCCGATCCTGTAGTGAAGGAGATAAAAACGATAGCCTCGAGATCAAATTTCTTTCAGCACGTACTTTCCTCCAATGACAGTTACTTATAAATCAACGATCCACGGCAATGATTCTTCGCACAATTTTTACGCCACGGCGCCGTCTACGTTTCTGCGATTAATGGCAAATTTACACGAAACCAATAAAGACATGATTCAAGCACAAACGATTTCTTACTATCTCTTACTCTCTTTCTCTGTCTCTCTCTCTCTCTCTCTCTCTCTCTCTCTCTCTCTCTCTCTCTCTCTCTCTCTATCTGCCTTAGTCAAGAGCATCAAAGAGAAAATAAACTCGTGATTCGATTTGCTTCGCCATCGACTTGGCGCAAATCGGCCATAGCGACGAAGATTCGGCCAACTTATCGTATAAGGAAGAAAAGGTTAGCTGGTGAAATCAGGACATGAAATCGGGTACGTGGAATCAGAAAATCAACGAGGAAAAAAAGTGTAAAAAAGGGATCACTCAATGGGGGCCAAAAGAAATGACGCAGTGTAGCGCGCCTCCTTTTAACGCCAGTCTTCGATCAGCGCGCATGGAAACAAGAGCAAATTCAATTACATCCCCGGATTCAATATTGCTCGGCTCGTCCGCTTTCGTGGAGAGGGTAGCGCTAGCGGCAAACACCCTATAAACAAGGGGAGATTCTATACGCGCTCAAGTCTCCTCGAGAGGAAGACGAAGCGAGTGGGCGCGCGTGTACATGCGCACGAGGGGGAGAGGAAGGATGCCGAGGGTTGAAGATACGAGGGTGAGAAGGGAACACGGGGGAAGGATGAAACGAATCGGGGGATGAAGAAGAGACGTGGAAAAGGACGGGTCGGATCGATCTCGACCGACTGTACGTCTCGCATCGCGACGGTGTACAAGTATCGCGAGCGTGCTGGGGAGAAAGGCGAAAAGATTGATAGACGGATGGATATACGATATATCTATCAAGAAGTTCTCGAAAGACAGAAACGCGTATTTAATCTGCGAGTGTCATAAATCACGTTGCTCCGAATTCAAGTAGCATACGTGCAATCAGTATTCGTGCCTTTAAATAAGCACTCACGTACCGTAAAGAGTTGATAATGAAGACAAATGAAAATTGTGTGAGAGATTATATTTGCCGCACGAAAAGAAAATGATTTTTCACTTTAATACCAGTGCTCATTTAGCTATAAATATAGCTAAAAGGCATTTCGTCAAAAAAAACCTGAATTCAAAATTAATTAATCTTGACCTTACCCAAAGCTAGCCTCGACTAGCCTGACGTGGAATTAAAAAAGGAAAGAGTATATTCTGTAAAAAAAGATACGAAACTATTGATCATAAGTCTTAACTATAATCGAAAGAAAAAAACTGGATGCTGAAAAAAGCTGAAAGAAATTCGAGGACACTTTGTCATTTAATTAACTTTTATGCAATATCAAAGTTACAAAAATTGCATTCAGCTGTTGTTTGCAATTTGATTCAATTCATTCATAGACACGTAGTTCTCACACGTGGAGAAAATTGATGCTTAACAATTCAGATCGCAGATAACGACGACAGCTATGACGATTCGGCAGGGGGCGACGTATCCATCACATTTGTCGTAATGAAATGAGCAAAAGTTCTTTCACTCTTCTTTTTCAACTCGGTGAATAAGAGATGAGAGAAAGGTACTTGCACATAGTAACTAATCCTCGTGTCGCGGAGGAGCTTACAAAAGAGTCGCTCTCGCGAGGAAAGGAGGAACGGAAAAAGAGCGAACGCCAACTCCAGACTTGAAGTCGTCTTCATAATGCATCGCTGTTCTCGCTGTATCCCTAAACCTTTCTTCATCCTTCGAGCTCCACGCGCCCGAACATGAGAACATGTGAGAATTCGGGCAAAACAAAATCCTAAACATCCTAGAATGCTTCATAAATGTACCTTAACGTTATCATTAGTTTCGCTGTTCTAATCATATGTGCTTGAGTCAAAAAAGGTTGTACTCAAAAACTGAAAATTTGAAATCCTAATGCCGCTTCAAAGAAATTTTTCAAAAGCTTCTATCTAATTAATTAAAATTAATTAACGAAGTTGTATTGATAAAAACGATCGATTAAATTTTTTTTTATTATAAAATTTGTATTTGATAGGGACGTATAAATACGATTCTCTCTTTCTCTGTTTTTAAAACGGAAACAGTATCCCATTTCTAAAAATTACATTTCACAATAAAGGGAATTTAATAAAATCCTCTATTAAGCCCACAAACGTGCAAATTTCCAACAAAATCTAACTATTCTTTCGTGTTTTAACCTCTCGGTGAGCAAATAACAGAAAGTACATTGTGACAAACTCGCGAATGGTGATTACGATCTCTCGCATCTACAAAGGGAATTACAGGATTACGATGGGGCGGCTCGTGCGGGACGATAAAAAAAACATCGCGCGCGAGGGGAGGTATGTTGCAAAACGTGTAACCCGTTAAAATTGCACGCACCAATGTGCCGTTGCATACGCGGATCCGGCAAATGCACGGTGCAGTGGTCGATCGGTCCATCGAGACACCATATGGGCTGTAAACTACTTTCGATGGTTGAAAAAGCTGCATCGGTGCCTTGTTAGCGAATAATGACGACGCGATATTACGAACTCCAACCAACGTATCACGCGGGCGTTAGGGTAACGGCTTGCGATGTCTCGCAAGCGAATAATGAACGGGCCCGTTTATAGCAAACGTCGCGATATGCATCGCGGTAATTGCTATTTACCGCCGCAAACGCTGTCGCAGCTGCGCCATTCAAGTCGGACGTGTATCTTTCGCCATTTCGTCTTATCGAATTGTCCCTAACTCTAATTTACGAAGACAGCTCTTGTGACTTCGAGAATAAAATTATAAAGAAGACGGTAATACGTCAGATAGAGCTGGCATGTTTATATGAATTTTGTATGTTCACGCGAATAAACGAGCGAAAGATCGTTTTCTCCTGTTAACAACATCGAAAATTGAACCCGTTAAAATTATACGCCGTTTTCATTTCGTATTTAATTAGAATTACGTTTTACGATCGTCACTCGAGGCCGTCGCTACTGGCTCACTTCCATTTACCGCGTAATATGTATTATGTATCGATGAGGGGGACGAGAGAATGGATTTGGGTTGAGGCAGATGGTACGCCGAGAGCCAAACTCGGGGGATGACCCGAGTTGCGGCAGAAGGGTCGAGCGCGATTTAAATCCTAGGCAAACCTACAGAGGACCGTCCACGCTTTTTAAATCCCTTTGGCGTGGGTGCGGGTTGCACCAAACATAATGAAGTTAACGTCGTGTTAACCGACTGACTGAGCGTGACGAATTTGTGTGTGTTTGGGATTATTTTGTTATAAACGTTAGAGATCAAAAATGTGTTTCGCAACTGTGTTAGTTACACTGAGAAAAAAAATATAGTCAATTTTAATAAATATTTATTCAATACTGCCAACTAAATATTTACTTATAGTAAATAAATATTTATTCAGTAAAAAAAGATTGTTAAATCAGATTAACATTTCTTGTATCAATAAATATATCTTCACATTTAATAAATATTTAGTTGGCAGTATTCAACTAAATACTTATTAAAATTGACTATATTTTTTTCAAAGATGTCAAAAAGAAAAGAACAATTTTTTTGAAAATAAATTATCAAGATGACGATTCCAATTATGATTTATAAAATTAAATGTTTTACAGAGATGTACAAATATTAATAAAATTACAGAAATTCTTTTTGCATTCCTTAATTTTTCGTAATTATTATAATAAAATGAAATCACTTCCTCAATCATCGCTAATATTTAAGAAAAAAAGTGGAACTTTCTTTAATAATTCTTTGAAATTATGATAACTCATATTTAGTATATTATTTCATAATAGCTAGAATTATAGCTATTTTATGTGATAGCTAAAACAATGTAAATTTTATTATTAATGTAAATAATTTTACATTAAAGTAACTGCACGAAATAGTATAATTACCTTAGGTATATAATATCATTACATTATTAGAGATGCAAACGAGGATAAATTTATTTAAATTAAATAAATTTTGTTATTTTTAATTCTAATTTGTCAAAACATAAATCAATCCATCAATTTTTAAGGTTAATTTCGAAGTAAATAATAACATTTAAACATATGTAAGTATTCGATATATAATAAATTAAAGTGAAACTTAATACATCGTCTTGAATTTAATTGTTTAATTTCATTTTACTTAAATTAACATATTAAGTAAGAATAATGACGATCTAAAAATGATTGAAAGTAATTCAAATTGGACATAATTTGACATTAAGAACAATGTAAATGCGCAAGATAATTCTACTTAATAATTCATTAACTGCAATGTTTGTCATTTGTTCAGGTGAAAGTAAATATGCGATAAGTCATTGTCTTCACTTTTTGCCACAATAAATCGGCGTGCGTGCAATTCCGGCGATTCAATTTCTAGGCCATGAAGTTACAAGTTTATATGACGACGCGAACTTTCTCCGCGCTTAAATCATACATCTCCATCTGGCAGACTGCCAAGTACACTACACCACCCCTAGCGTTTCCAGCCTACCAGTTCGGCGAACCTTGCGCTAGTCCAACTCACCCCTGTAACGAATACTAGAATGCGCGGAGTGAGAAAAGTGGCAGGCGAGCGGACTCCTCGCGCGAGCTGACAAAAAGCTTGATTTACAGTGCGAAGCGTCTGTTTCTGTCTCTCTGTCTCGAATTTATGAGACCCTTTCACGCTTAATAAAGCTCGTTTAACAGAATCTGATAATAAATCGTTCGCGATTGAGAACGTTTGGAAACCGTGTCTCGGAAATACCGGAGGTTATACACGGAGATATAAAACTAAATCTTCTACTCTCAATGCCGCGATCCGACTTACTGATGACGATAGAATTCGGCAATCGAAAGGCGGATGTTGTACGAAACAATGCGAAAGTCCTGCCACGAGCAGCGCTCGTCGAAAACAAGGCGAATTAACGTGGGGCACGATCTTCAGACACGGCTTCGAGCGTTTTAATTAAACGGATAAATCACGCGATATTCATCAATGAGAGATGCGAGATTATATTAAGTTCTGGCACGGAACATACGAGAGAAGACAAAAGCGACGGAGGGACGAGCATCGTGCTTATTATACCAACAATTCCTTTACGAAATTAATCACCTCCTATCCTCATTAGAGTTCCGCCCCCTCTCCGTCTCTTTGCCACCGCGATTTCGCGTCAGAGCTTAAATCACGACGCTGACATCCGCAGAATGTAATTGTTACCTCTCGGACTCCCAGTCATCCCCGTGTAGCCACCCCTGATTCGCGCCACGAGCATAAAGAAAGCATAACTCAAGCTACTCGCACTTTTTCCGTTCCTTTATTCGAGACACCACTCCTTCTCCTACCACGTGAACTTCCTTTCTTTTTCCCAAGGCATCCCTTTGGATGCATACAGCTCATCGTCGTTTAAAGACGCGCTTAATTTTCACCAGCGGAACCAACGAATGGCTAAAGTTCTTTCACGCTTCGCCACCCCCCCGGAATACCAACACGAAATGACTATGAATTAATCTCGACCTTTCAGCACACAAAAAAATTACTTACTTCAAAAAATAAAATACTATTTTTAAATAATTAAATTAAATACTTTAATTATTTTTTTATTTAAAATAATTAAATTATCTTAAAATAAATCTTGAGATGTTAGTAGCATTATTATTATCGACGATTGATATGTGATTGTATTACAAGTCCGACAATAATCGACATATAGTTTATATACCTCTGAAAGATGCAATTAAAATTTAGTAGAAATATTATTGCATCAATATCTACAATCTCTAACTATATTTAGCGGTTTCTTACTTATTTATTTCAAAAAACTTGGAAAGAAATCTTCAGAAAAAGAAAAAGAAGAATTCTTTTCAGATAACATTTCACATTTCCTCGTCCACGATATTAGAATCGCAGAATTGTTATTGAAACATGGATATTGACGAGGTGTCACCTTCCGGACGCGAGAACGTTGTCTTTGCGATATCACGAAACGTCGCGCGAACGAGAAGATTCGGAGGAAAGGGCTCATCTTACTTTCTGTATCTGTTTGTGACGCACTCTTTTTCTCTCCCATCCGTTCCCAAGTTTTTTCTCTCCGGCTTTCTTTCCCTCGAGATGCCCTCCGGTGCGCGCGGGAGGATCTCGTAGGGAACGAACAGCGCCATTCTGCCGGCGACAAAAGTAGAATTTCTTGCTACTGGCGGTGCACTCGTTCGGAAGGCGGCCACGCCGCCACCGCCTCTCACTTTCCGGGGTAGGAATCTGTCGTTGGCAGATGATCCATTGAAACGAATCCGTCCTCATACCCGCCAATGTACGACGTTACGTGCCGCCACCCATAAAGTCATTCAACGACACGCGACCAGTCTGCCGCGATTGACGTGACGTGACGTGACGTGGTGCAGTGACACGACGTGATGTGACACGTTGCGATGCCAAGCGTCGCGACGTTAGGCTATTGCCGTTCAACCAATCGTATGAATCACAGGAAACAATCTTACTAACCCATAAGGGATTTCATAAGATAAATTGAAGCAGATAGTCAGATTAATATGTTCATGATACAATCCCCTTCTATCAGAAGATGACGAGATAAACATCGTACTGCTTTATATGATAAAATTATGAAGTTAGATATCAAGATATTAGCCTCTATTACAGGAATAGGGACAATTTTAGCATGCACGATAAATCCGTGCAAAATGTAGGAATTAAGCCATAATAGTTAACGAGCGACAAGAATTGCCACGTTCTAATTCCAACTTAATAAGCATACTTTGAAGTATCAGATACACGGAAACTTGCATGAAATAACGATTTTACTGAAGTATCTAATTTAACTAGATACAGATCTAAGAATGATTTTATTAGATCAAAATAATTATGTAGAAAAATCAAACATGATGAACAAATGCAAAAAATTTTGACATTCCAAAAATAAACTTGAGCGTTCTACATAATTATTTTGACATTCCAATAAAATTATTTTTAAATCTATATCTGACTAAACTTTTCAGCAAAACATTCTTTTTGTGTGAAAATTAGACTGATAAAAAAAATCTAATAAAAGAAAGAATTCTATTTTTGGTTGAAGAGGATCTTAATGTTGGTTAACACGTTTCGTGTCGGACTAATTTTACGTGAATGTTTCTCTTTATAGCCAAAACATCTTCTGGTTTGAATAGAAAGCCCAGCGTAGGTCATCAATAACCCACGCGACACGAAACGTGTTAATAATATTTATATGTATAGATTTATAAATACATTTTTCAGTTTTACGTATAAACTAAGCGTAATAAAAATATTGATTCAATTTATCGAACTTAAAACAGAAGAACAAATTAAAGTTAGAAGCAACATCACAAATTACAATTAATCGGTCGTCAATTTATTGGAAATATTATATTTTAAGTATTAATCGCGTCTTAAACTTCCAATGTGGATTTTAAAAAACCGATAATTACATATAATAATTTTAAGATATTAACGGAATTTCTCGAAGTACCTGACACCGATTCTTATGAGCACCACTACGCAAGTACGGAAGTACTTACGATATCAGATATAGATAACTCGTATTTGAAATAAATCCTAAAATCGTACTAGAATGCTTGCGAGCTTCTTGTCTGCAGCGAGTGAAACATTACGACGGAATAAGAAACTAATTCGGTCCATCTAAAAACTCGGGATCGCCCGCGACGCGCTCTGTAAAGAACGGAGCAACCGAGTGAAACGACGTCGTTGTCGTGACCGTTTTTCTTGGGAGTGCGGAACGCAAAAAATAAAGACATTAGTATTGATCTCCACGAAATTAATGAGGAAATCAGAGACTGGAACGCGGCAGACGCCGGCGTCGCGGCGAACGAGGAAACGGAAGAAACTTTTCCCAACTGTCATTTGTTTCTTGAGCGCACCGACCACCCAGTGCAGTGGAAGTCGTTCCCGAGACCGATGTCGTGTTCTTCTCCTTCATCCAACGGTGACGCACAGAACGTATTCCCTGCGACACTATTCACGTAGTGTACACACGTTCACCTAATCGCGATCGCGAGGGGTTCTGTTCTCTGGCTTATATCGTTGTATTATGTGAGGACAAATAACGGTCGTTACGTGGTCCACGGTTATGGTTACAGCGTGCCATCATTAAGATACGATGCGGTACGGACAATGCACTATTTTTTCCTTCATTATCTCATTAGGTATTTTCCGCTATATTATTCGTTGGATTGATGACTTTGTGCTTTCTTCGGAAATAACCTTCTGTGTTTGTGTCTAGAAATTACTGAGAGAAAAATGTTTGGTATTTATAACTATAATTATATAGGGTACAATAATTATGGTTAGAAATACTATTTTTATGATAATTGCAGCTATAATAGTTAGTATAATAATAACCGGATACTTCACTCAAATATGAAAAAATAGTATTGTATAAATCATGATAATTTCAAATATTAATATAGTAAAATATTACGATATAAATGGTAAATAAAATGAACATTTTTATTCAGTAAATGCAGTTGCAATTGTGAATATAACCATTTTCTTAAATTCACTTACAATTTATGTGGTAATAAATAGAAAATGTGTTAAGAAAAAACTTTCAAAAAAAAAATTTTCAAGTAATATGTGTGACTATTATAATATTAATAACACAATTGACTATATTTGCATGGTTAAAACAACTATAAATAAATAATTGTTTCAGAAAATGACTAGAAATTGTAAATTATGATAATTGCAATCATTTTCTCTCTCAGCAATCTAATAGTCTCTAATTAAGTCCGATATTCCTATCGTAATCGGCAAATTTTCGAGTTAATATCTCCTTCTGTGCTTTCGTACCCCTGCTTGAGTTACGAGAGCCATCTGCAACGCAAATATAGTACACTAATGTTCCCTTTTACCAAGTATCGTGCAAAAGCACAGGAAAAGAGCGAATGGGGGCAGCAATTTGAACCCCAAAACGAGGGGCGGATTGGAATGTTGTCCCGGTTTTTAGCGAACGGTTGAAAAAATTCAAATCAAATGCAAACGAGAGCAAGGAATTAAATATTTCAGGGGGGTGGCGGGAGAGAGAGGAGGGGAAGAAGACAAGAAAAGAAAGCGAGGAACCCGGCCGAAAAGAATGTGAAATTCTGTCTCCCCGAAGCGAGGAGAGTTTCGAGGAACTTTGCGGGGTGGTAGGAGTGGCGGTTCTGTCACATCGAGAATTAGTTCAGGATTAACTGGTGGGGCTTCGAGGTGATTATTGGAGCTTTGCCAGTTGGAAGACGATAAGACCCTGTTAATCAGCCAGGCCGCGCCTTATTCCTTGCGTAGTTACATCTTGTGACGAACCCGGCGCCTTTCGCGTTTCCGCGGCTCCAGCAACAGACAATAATCTCGTCGTTCCATCTCTCTTCCCTTTTCTGCCTCCTTCCCGTTCCTGACCGGACATTCCCCAAAGCCGAGAGGGACTCATCTACTTTCCAGAAATCCCGGGGTTCTTCAAAAGGGAAAGAAACCCCTCGTGAATTTTCTCTTGGACGCGGCTTGATTCTGGCAGGGAATAAGGAGAGGCTCTGGTGAAACGATTGTCGTCACATACGTCATATACGATTTATACACGAAACTTATATTTTTCGTGTCACATGTATGATGTGCAAGTCATTTGCCTGTATGCTCATTGTAATGTATCGCGTTTTCAGACTTGACGTATTGAAAACTGTGTACCGCCTTTTGCATTCTCGTTTAACGCGTGCCACATTCTTTATCTATGCCTGAAATCTCAAACTCGTAGGTATTGATGTACCGAAAGAATCATCGGTTCACGATAACATCGAGAGATTGCTTTCTATCGTTACTTATCATTGATTTGCGAATGAGTATTATCTCGAGGCAGATCTATACCCGCTCGAATGATCTCTTTGGTGGAAGCCAAGCCCCGTTAATACTGTATGGCTTCGATCAGCCATATGGCGGTACTCTCAAGCTCACTGGATACAACATCAAAGAGAGTTCTCGTCGATCGAAGTTACGGGCGTGCCTCTAATCGGCGTGATTAACGAGCGGCACCTAAGTCGTCGAATTCACCAGCGTCGAAGTTGATTCGCGTGATTACGAACGTTCCCCGGCGTGTAGAATTTCGGTCTCTCCCAGCAGGGTTCGATAGTATTAAGTTCCCCGAATTTAATACCCTCGCGAAGAAAATGGAAGCCTGATACAGTTCTTATACGGGATATTCAAGGCAAAAATAATTATGATATTAGTTAAGGAAAGTCGACAATTTATCAGAGACATTTTTAATGAGAACTCGAAAATTAAAGTGAATATACTTTATCTTCAGGAAAGAATCCCTTAGAATATTAAGGAAAAAATGATATAAAAAATAAATAAATATTAAAATAATTTTTAATATTTGATAAATTTAAAAAATCTAGAATTGCAGAAATAGAAAAAAATTAGAAATAAATAAATATATATATATATATTCTACTTATAACTAAAAAATTTAAAAATAAAAATGCGGAAAAAAAGTTAAAGAAAGAAAACTCTCAAGACATAATTTTATTAAGAATGAATAATAAATAAACGTAATAAAAAGAAACGAAACTACACAGTTACATTAAACATAATTGGAAAGGAGAAGAACTGACGAAGTGAGAAGGAAAGGGAAAGAAAGATGGGGTGGGATTCATTTCCTTCTCGGTGGAATTACGAATGAGGACAGATAAATTAGTGGTGCGATCGTAAAGGATGACACGCGATTTCCTGGGTACGGCGATCGGAACGGCTCCGTCGTTGGTCGACGAGTCGAGTGAAACACTGTGCCAATAAAAGTCGTCTTCCGGTCGCGTCGCTGTCGTAGAGAACTGTACGTAGAGTCCGAATGAAGAATAGCTCGACAGGAAGTGGCCCGGTAAGGACACTACTGGCTAGGGCGAAAACCAATATAAGCTACTCCATAGGTCAACCTCTAAACCCTACGGAAGGGGACACGGGCGCAACGTATGTCCCCGGGTCCTCGTAAAATATAGTGGCCCGTAGGAATGCCCGAAACGATAAACGCGGGTCCGCCATTCCAAAGAAGTAAAATGCTACGCGAGCGTTTACGTAAAATCGCTAGCAAGGCAATTGTGAACTTTCTGGTAATGGGATCTCTAAATAAAAACTGTCATTAAATATCTGTCGTTAAATATCTCTTGGCACGTAGTAAAATCTCATATATTAAACTTTCATCTTTCTCAAATTAAAAACGAACATTTCTGCCAACTGTTCCATTTATGGAATTGTAAATTATCGAACATTTGTGAAACTAATACGATCGGGATGAAATAAAAGCTCTGGAATAGCCAATAATTCGGGAAAATAGAATCGTATTTTCATAAAGAATTGACACGCATCGTCGCGTCTACGAATGTTGCTTACCAAAGCTACAGGACGCACATCTGTAATTTCATAACGGAATATAGTGTTTCATAATCGTTTTCGGTACGAGCTGTACTTGTGGCTGGATAGAGAAGGGAACCATCTTCGGATAAACACGCGTAAATTCTCCTGGGACATTGCGCGATATCAACCGTACCTTGCGGTTGTTGTACCATTGTGGGAACTCTCTCGAGATAGCACTATCTATCGATTTCACGTGCTAAAACTGTCAGCGCGAACGCGTCTTGTCCCTACCACACCAACGGGTCAGAATATCACGACATAAGATCCTAAGTTCTATCGCTTAGGATCCTTAGGAACTATCGCTTTATAGCGGTAGCCCGCATGGGGTCAAGGTGGCGGCAACAT
Organism: Acromyrmex echinatior; assembly: GCF_000204515.1. The sequence goes on along the minus strand of NW_011627046.1, from coordinate 3,666,130 downwards.
TTCTTCAGGGATGTCGCTACGCCATCGCTCGTGCTGTCTGTCGATCCTTATCCGTAGGCTCATCTATGGGCTCTCGAAAATTGGAGATAAACGGAAATGTCAGCCAACAATTTAGATGTTGAAAAATGCCGCAGATAAATCGAATGTATTCCTCTGTGACGATTATATTTTTTAAATGCAAATAAGACAATAAATATTTAGTATCAATCTGATATTCATTTATAATTATTTATAAACGTCTCCTTGAAAAATGACATTCTGTCGCTACACAAAAAAAATTATTTTTCTGAAATATCTAACAAATTAGATATACAGATCTGGAGATTTTGTTGAATTAAAATATTACGTGGAAATCTCAAAGTGTAAGTGCTGCTGTAAAACACATGTGAAATTTTAGCAATCAATGAACGTCCTACATAATTATTTTAATAGTCCAACAAATTACTTGTAAATTTAGCTAAATTTTTAGATACTTCAGCAAAACTATCCTTTCCATGTAATTACTAATTATTGTGATAAATATCTCTACATAACTCAGTGATCGAATTGGTAAGTCATACATCCTAGAAAGTTGGAAGTTCCAAGTTCAATCTCAGACTCAAATAATAAGTTCGTTATAGCGTTTTAAGATGTTTATTAACATCATTATTAAATTCACGATCAATGCAATTTATAATGTTATTTCCAGCTTTAGTTTATGATTGCGTTTCAAGTCCGACAAACCGCAATTTATAGAACTGAAAAATATATTTGTAAATCTACATGTAAACACTATAATCAAGCACCAAAATCCGCAATAACCGAAAAGGATTCTTTCTCTTATTTGAAATATTTAGTACAAAAATATGTTATTAATCAATATGTCCATTGTGTGCTGAATGCATTGTCAAACAACGTGTCGTGTTTATCGCGAGTGGATCATAAAAATTGTTCGCTGGCAGCGTGCCACCCACCGATGTTTCCAGATCCGCTTCGTAATACGGAAGTTGTTGCAAGCACCGTGCAAAGAGTCAACGATGCAATAGAATTTTATTTTTACGCGACCAACACGAACATCTTTTTCATCGCCTCATTTACACCGAACGCAATCGTCAAAGTTAGCCAAGCATTCATTCCAATGAACATATTGCTTCCGGAAGACTAGACTCATTGACCAAAATTAGAATCCCTTTTCTCTTGGAAGTTTCGTTTGATATTTGATTTGATTTTAGAAAAATATTCATTCTTATTCCCTCTGTCTGAAAATTCATGGTTTTTAATTTAACATACATAATTTAATTGACATTCGACTCGTTGCGTGCAACATCATTTCCTGTCAGTATAAATATCATCATTAAAATATCAAAGATGCTTTTAATTTTGTAATTTCAAACTCGAACCTAAAAAGCGTAATCCGACGTAATTAGAGCTAGAGCAATGAACGGCAACGAGGGATTCGAGCTCATTAAAAACGACGCTATCGGCGAGTCCTTAATGCTGCAGATACCAAGGGAGTTCTTGGTGACCCCCGCATCTCCCGAGTTTCGTAACCTCCCTTCATCCTTCCGCTCCCATTTCTTCATCCCCCTCGACGAGGCTTTCAGCGCAGCGTCTGCCATTCTACGCGTAATAACCGCTAATAATTTTCTCGGGCCACGTTGGGCGCTACCAGCGGGGGTGCGGCCGGACGCCCGCGTTGCTGACGGGAGGGGTATAAATCCGAAGGGTGCTCGCGTTGCCTCATTCACCCCCCAGCAGGGAGTCCGAAATCCATCGAATACGACGCGATATCGCGAGTCTTTGCCGGAGGTTTCAATAAGTCTAAGTATGTCGATTACAAATTCAGGCATTACAAGTAATCTAATCTAACGGATTAATAGATTTTACACTGAAATATATATGAATAACCATAATAAGTCAATACATGAATTATAAAATTTTCCTTATTTTTAATTTAAAAATTGTGTTTTAGCCAAATTTTGATTGACACGAGTTTTAAATTTAAAAATTAAGAAAATTTTTGTAATTCACGTGTAACCAAGTTATCGTTATTCATATAAAATATTTCTCTCAATCAATTAAGAGTTTGATTAATGACATTAAAAATGAATTCAACACATCTTTACACTACTTCATATGAATTTAAAGTTTTAGTATATGTAAAGTTTTCGGACAGATCTGACAGATCGATTGATTCCAAACGGAATATCATGTAATTTGGAGAATGAATATTAAAATAAAAATCTCATATATTTTTACTATTAAATATTAGATATTCAAAGTAATATAGATAAAATAAATCTTTGGTCAATCAATTAGTAATGAATCTAATTTTGTCAATCTTATTAATATTTTGAATAATTTAGTCAATTATTTCTCTATAAATTATTCTATAAATTATTCCAGCCAGATATTTAAAAATTCAAGCAGCGGATTGAGAACTTCTACACTAAAACATCTGAATTTACCTGCGACGTGAAAATAAATAGCGACAATTCTAAAAACTACGGGGGCCACATGGGAGACTCCAGAAAGGTTCATCGGAGCGCGACAATGTGATCCAGGCAGCATCCATCTTACGCGGGACCCGGGCTCTCTTTTTCGTCCAACTGTCTGACCTACTTCGGGAACACGTGGCATTTTACGATCGCGCGCTACCACACGACCTGAAGAAACGTGTCGACGCGGCGCGGCGCGGTGGTTGTTAAAAATCTCAGGGTGATGAAACAGGGGTACCATTGTATACCGGATGACAGCTGTGTCGGGCATTTAAACGCAGCGCGCTGAACGACGAAACGAACTCAGTGAAGAGGTGATTGTGCGGCCGACTAATCGACCAGTTTCTCACGATTTAATATTCCGAGAGCACAAATAATTCGTTTAGCGCACGCACATAGACGGCGATGGTATCGTGTTCTCCGGTACCGAGCTTTGTGAGTTTGAATACATAGAACGCATCACTGTGGAATGCGTTTTATCGAACAATCGGAATGTCATGCTGACGAAAATGTACGAGCCTCAGAGCTCGCGCGCCAGCTATTATCTCGTCAGGAGACTAATGTGATCTTGGTGATCCTTACCGAGGTTAGTAAACACTTCGAGATGATTAACGACAATCCGACTGGATAAGCCGGATAATGATTAACAGTTCAATTTCCTAATTGCTTTTGAATACACGCTGTCTTGGTAGATAGTTAAACTCATTGTCAGATCATTGTCAGATCTCAGATCTTGCCTTACAATAATATAACAGATATTTTTTGTTTGTATTGAAAATTTTAACTCCTTTAGACCTGATTTTAATGGAACCTTGTTAAACATTTTTTTAAATTCAATTCAAGAGCACTTTAATAAATAATTCATGATAAAAAATTAATTTTTTGTCAAAATTTTGACTATTGTTCGAACATGTACATTATCACGTATTCTGTTACAGCATCAAAATGATTAAGTAGGAATTGCAAGTATGATGAGTAATGCTGCAAAAAATTTTGACATTTTAACAATTAGTTTTAAACTAGCGTTCTATATAATTATTTTAGACTAACAAAATTATTTTCATATATGTATCTAAATTTTTAATTACAACAAAAATGTTCTTTCGTGTTAAGACAAGCAAAACGCATATGTTTAGCACTTTTAGCAATTTCTTTAACATTTAACATCCTGATTACATATTATTATTATTTTCTGTAAAGCGCATAGTTTTCTTTCTCCTTATCTGAAAATTATCAATTTTGAACAAAAAGCATTCTGAAAGTCTGCTTCTTAGATGATCGCAGATAATGTCGACAGATAATATCGAACTAAACGATTTCAACGAATGCCATTAAATTTGATGTACAAAATTACAATGTATAAAAGGTCTGAAGAGGTTAAGTATTTATTCGATTTGTTATCAACATTATGACAACTTATCAATTTTCATTTTTTTGTAACGTAATATTGAGCTGACGTGAGATGTCTTTCAATTTGATTCCAGCAGTGCGGCCGCATTATCATTCGTGCGGCACGGCGATCCATCTTCGCCCTCTCTCACGAAAAGTAACGTTTCCTCTTCGTGCGTCGT